>CM034153.1:675491521-675621521 GCA_019776745.2 Taxus chinensis | reverse complement strand
ATGCAACATGTATTTTATACAACATTTTGTACAGAAGAGGGACTACCAATAGACTCAGGGAGCTTATAGGAACCGACTCTAGTAGGTTGATTAGGTTCCTAATGAGCACACTCTATATCTTACACATAGCCTTTTCCTCTACCCTAAAACTCAGAGTGGTCAAAATAGTTTGGAATATCATTCAAAAATAAACTCATGGTAGAGTTTCCTCAAATAATAAAATGGGACCTCATGGTTATTACAATGGCATTGATCGAAAACCATCCATAATAACTCCCACAAATTTCTTTTTAGACCCTTGTGAATGCACCAATATATTGATAATATTTTCCAATTCTATGGCAGTGATTCATTGGTTATATGGTCTATAAATAAGGAACATATTTTAGCTTTTGTTATTTGTTTTCTTTTAATTTCCTCAGCATATAATTTTGTTGCATAATATACCATACATGTATCTCTACATGAATCACATCTATCAATTTGACTTGTTACCAAATTAACTTCTATTAGTAAGGTTTGTAATGAGTTTGCAAAAGAAATATGGCGAGGTTTTGTTTCGATGTTTTTTTCAACAATTTTACCCATCAAATATTTAGGTTTTTCTTTTGGGTCTTGTATAATTTAAGAAGTGTTTGGAGGATGTTTCTCAATAGGATCTTCAAGAGAGTTTTCAAGTTTCTTTTTTATAAGGTTTTAAGGAGGATCTTCAGGAGGATTTGCATGACGGTGTTGAGAAGTTGTGAAAAATTAAAAGCTATATTTTAAAAGGAAAACAATTAAAAATTAATTGAATAGAACACAAATTTCATAAATGTAGACCATTCCTACCTCTTCTTCAATGTGCCATCAATGATGATTAGTGAATCTTATGACAGATTAAGGAAGAATTTGATTTTTGGCCTCTAGGCCAGAACCTGACTATTTTCCTTGGCTACAGAGTCACAATTTAGAGGAGGAAACAATAAAAATGATGGTTTGGGTTTTTTTGTTTATATAGAACTAAAATTTTGTACACATTATATAATGCATACACACCATATGTTTGGTAATAATGAAACCTAGTCAAAACAGTGTGTACACATTATATTTAGAAACACATACACATTTTCGTTATTTTAGAATTTGTCCACGTTTTTGTAACCCATCCTCATGCATCTACCCATTAAATTTTACATATTTTCCTTTTCCAAGAAGGTTTTCCTCCAATTTTTAATTTTCATGTTCAGCATCCCATATGTATTAAATATGTGGAAATTCCTCTTCAAGATATTCTAACACGTAGAAAAATGTTTCTTGAATAATATATACTTTTACCATAGAGCCCTCTAGAAGTTCTATTTTCTTCACAAAACCCTTTATAGTCTTCATGTACCTCTATATTCGAAAAATATATCACGTGTTACTACAACTTCCATTTAAATACCATTGACCAAAAACACTAAAAGATGAATTTAAGAGTCTGTGAAGGAGGTAGGAAACACATTTTCTAATCTGCAAACAATATGTGCAATATTTAGTTTCTCCTACTCAATCCTTGCTTCAAATATATATTTTGAGGATACCACCTATTTTACAAACAATGCAATCATTGAAAAAATCATATTACCTCAAAAAAATTGAAATTTGGTATAATGCCTTTAGTAGGTTAGGTGGAAGATTACAATATGCCTCCCCTTAATGTCAAGGGAAATACATTTTGGATAAATAAATAAAGTTAAATGTGAATAGAAACATATGTTACATAATATAAGACCAAAAATATGTGAATTACCTTTAAAATTTTATGCCAATTATGTGTCTTAAGGCATGTGATGTGTCCATTAGTAGTAAATGTACATTCCATGGAAGACCCATAATCGTTTGGTGTGTGAATTTCTCTCATTATTTGATTAACCAACTTGAATTGTTCTTCTACATAATATCCATGGGAGATCTTCATCATTTTGAAAACGCTTGTTTTCCAGCAACTAATTTTTTATATCTACTCTAGAGCTTGGAGTGCCTTTGTATTTTCTAGAGATTTGATTTCATATAGCCACTACATTCATAAATATAGTCATTGGGTTCAAAAGATGTCCAAATAATAAATTCTCCCAATATGGGAGATTATAGAATATAGTTTCTTTCTTCCTATTGGAATTTCAACCGTTTGATGAATTTATGAAAACCAACCAAATTTCTCCATCAATTTGCAGGTATAACAACATTTCATCTTATGCCTACTTGTGTGAGGGATTCATAACAATCCCTCGATGACATAATCTTTGGAGGTTCTATAGTATTAGGAATTCCATCAAACTTAATTTTATTTTTAATATAGTACTCGTGCTCCATCAATAAGAACCTTCGATGGTTTTCATATATAACCTTTTTGAAATCTTTGGACAATCTTACAAATAGTTTATCATCACGCCTTGGACACACATAATTTCCTTTTGTTGAAAGATCTACATATAAACATAATTGACAAACTTAGTGTAGAATGTAGAGAAACACACACATATATGTAATATATTTATTTTTAATTATAATGTGTAATAAATACATGTAGACACCTAAATTTGGCAAAAAACATGATTAAATAACACTTTTAACAAATTATACATAACTGAGTCTTGAGCAATGAAACAAGAGTTTAGTGTCACAAGCTTTTGTTTGGTCTTTGGTCATTTTGATTGCTCGATTATTTTCTATATCTTGATGTGTTCTTGCACACTTTTTTATGTTGTGTCACAAAGATCTATGTCTTTTTCCTTTTTCTCATTTGACTATCTCAGGTCCTTGTACAAACCATTAGTTTCATATGAAACCATCCAATGATTTTGTTCATGATTAGTAGTTTTGTCCCCTTTTGGTTTTGGTTCCTTTTTTACCATTGGATTTTTTTGTTACTCTTTCATTTCACTTTTTATGTGTTTGGTTGGCATTGTGCATCACTATATTTGAATTTCAAAGTGAAAGAAATCTTATATATACACATTTGCTAAGAGAATTTATCACCTAGCTACTAACTATGCAATATCTAACAATGATAAAGGAAATTCCATAACACATCTCATGAGCACATCACAAGGGTGAAATAATTAATTTTTAGGAATTCTACATTTACATATAAGGGCTTCAATAGGGACATAGTTATTCTTCTATCAGTGTTGAGGGACGAAGGAAAAGCTTAGGGAAATGGAACTAGTTTGCATACAAACATGTACCACACAGTAGGAGAACTTACATGGATTTTTAAATGTAGTGTATCATTTGGTCAGATTCAGCTAGGGTTGAACGTTGAGGTCGTTCCAACTCAATAACATAACCTTTTTTTGTTATCTAATGTTCATTTCAGTGTGTTTGTAGGAAGTTATGGTTTCACATATACAAGTGAATATGTAATGGTCACAACAAACATAAATATACTAGGAAGTAGAGCAAGTGAAGTAACCCAAAAATACTAGAGGTGCACCAATTGATGGTATAAAATAGTTTGTGGCATATGAAACCGTTGGATGGTTTGGTCCGAGTTAGGAGATTTAGTTATGAAGTATATAAAGTTGTAGTGACACTTTGGGAACCTTATTGATTCTACAAGATACCTAAATTCACTCATGATGCATCCAAAACATCTTCTAAACTAGATAAGTGATCTCTCCAACCCTAATTGCGCCTCTACTTGTCCATTAATGTTTTTGCTTGCAAAACCCTAGTTTCTAATTCTATATATTAATGTCCATAGTCTAATTTCTTATTTATTCTTATTAAAACATAGTATCATAAGTTAGTATATGACTTCCACATAATTAATTTTAGTTTTGAATCAATATTTGAAAAAATAACCATATTGAGAAAATCATGAATAATCCAACATAAGATATCATACCAGATGAATTATCTTTGATTAATGGGGTTTGAAATGTCATACATTTATAACGCCATCATATAATTTTCACAATTCATCAATTATGAGTTCAAGTTTGAAATACATTTTTTATTTGATGTTTTCCATGCACCAATAATGATAACATTAAATGTTCCTTACAAATCTTCAACCGTGGAGGAATATTATAATTTATCAAAACTACTAACTGAGAAGAGTAAGTAGTTAACATATTGGGAAATGGTTTAACACCATTCATTGCCAAACAAAATTGTACAATACATTACATGTTTGAATTTTTCAAACAACGATTGCTCAATGTATTTCATTGCATTTGAATCCAAAGGAATGTGTCAAACTCCACCATTGTATCTATTCTTGTAGTACCATGACATTAACTATGCAAATGATTTTCAATGAAAAAGACACCTCATTCTAGGAATTATTGGAAAATTATACAATACCTTATTTGGAATAGTGAAGCCTCCAACTCCTTATTGATATTGTGGTGCCCCACAATTAGGAAAACTCGTTGCATCTACATATTACTTCCTAAATAGAATGCACTCTTTTGTGCATGTATCATAATTGGCATATAAAACCCCTAAATGTGATGATATTTTTGTGCCTCCCGATATGACGAGGGAAGTGAACATTTAGGGCATATGGAATTCTTGGTCATTTTGGTTCCAATATATTTTTAGGAAACAAACTGTAGAAACAAAATCATGCACTTACTACTTACATCATGCCTCTAAGTATGTTACTATATGCATTATTCGTAAGTAAGAAAAGTAGACATTAACAACACTTATTTTTCTTTTACATCGATTTATCCTTTTGATACTCTTATCATTTAATTTTTTCTTACTAACCACTTTACTTGTGGACATAGACAACATGTGACCCAACTTTTTATTTTTATGTTATATCCTCTAAGCATCTTGAATAGTGTCACTAATTAGGGACAAGAGCTCCTAGGTAGTACTATACCCTTTGGGCACTTCTATCCTTTTCCATGATTTTCTCAAATTTGAAATGCCACATCATTTTTTATATTTTTTAAATTACTACCCATCATTTTGGGTTGGCCTTTTTGGTTGTTAATGACGAAATTCAAACAAGGGAATCATATATACATGAATTACTCACTATTATTATTGCCTGGATGACTTGGGATATTACTTACTATCTACAACTTAGGAAAATAACAACATTCAAGGACTACATTTGGGATGCATTATTCACTACATAAGAGGGGCTATTTATGAATTCCATCTCACACATTTATCATTAGGGGAAAATTATTTGTGTCCCGCTATCTTGGTGTGACTAGCACAAGGAATACCTAGCTTCAAGGGACATAATTCAATCACACACACACACACACACACACCCACACCCACACAATAGAACTACAAAGAGTTCTGAAATGTAGTGCAGCTCTCAGTGACAATCACATTGGGGTGACAACCAAGGTCATCTTGACTCAAGAATATGCATTATTTGTTTCATCTAATTTTTTCTTAAGCCTTGTGCAAGTAGCTAGGTTTTTTTTTTACAAGTTCAAGTGTGACAAATGAACCCTACAGTGAATTGGATGTGAGAAAGAGCCAAAAGTAGAAGATATGATTAGACCCTGAAAATATCAGAAGTAAAAAATTTGCTATGACACTAGTGCCCAGTTTAGACACCAACACCCGGGTGGTCTTGTCTAAAGGAGTTGTAGGTTCCTATTTTAAAGACGAAGTTCCACTCAGTTTCCATCCCAAAATCAGTCCATGATCTCCGAATACAAGCTAAGTCACTCTTATCTCCCTATTTTAAACACTTGTTTGTTTCTTTCATGATATATATTGTTTGTTACTGTTGTATTCATTTGATCTTAGTCTGATGATTAAGATTTAATTTTTGTTAAAGAATTTGGTGAGCCCACTTATTGATTGAACCCTTGATTACCATAAGATCCCTCATTTTGTTTACTTCATCATATCCCTAACCCTATTACCCTTAGGGTTTCTTTCTTTGGTTATGGATTTTTATATATTTCATTCATCATGTCGACTCTCAGGGATCATTATTAGTATCTATCTATCTTGATAACATCTCCTAGCTACCATAACTCTCATGCATCTTCATCTAGCACACAAGCTCTTGAGTCTATTGTTCATTCACAAACAATTGTTGAAAATTATCCTCCATTGTATATTCAGGTTCAAATTCGTAATGTACTTGTTAAGCATGTTTTAGTTTATAATAGATTTGGTCTTAATATATGCAACATTTCCTTTCTCCATCAAATAGGACTTTCTGTTGCTAAAATATCTCCATCTACTCTATGTATCTATGGATTTGATAACAACCCTAAGAGAGTGTTGGGAGAAATCATTCTACCCATTATTATGGGGCCTTACACTCTAAATGTTCTATGTCATGTTATTCCTAATAGTCTCAATTATAATATCCTTCTAGGTTGTCCTTGGTTACACACTATGCATACAACTCTTTCTACTCATGCCTTTGTTACACCTTCTTCCATGGATAACACTACAATGGATTCCACACCTCATGTTGCTAATATTTGTGTTATCCCTCTCATACATGACCATGAAGACACTACTTGCATTGCACATCATTCTCATCTTGTGATGGACTATAGCATTACAAATTTACATGATGAACTTTCTATTGGTACCCATGATACTCCTCCCATTATGTCTCACTTTTGATACAATTATAATGATCATATGATTATTGATTCCAATGTTACATCACTCTTTACACCTTCCTCATCACATGTTAGAACATGGTGTGTTGATTTGATTCATGATGATCTTAACTCACACACTTTCCACACTTCTATGTATGACTCATATATTATGGGTACACCTCATCTTTTTGCATCTATGGGTGCAATCAATTCCCCTATTGCCAAATTCATACAACTCTAATACATCCACTCTTTCCAAAATGCATTTATTTCTTATAATGAGTCTTGTGTCTCTCCTTCCATTATTTTTGGTTGATATTGATGAGCCTCATAGCACTACATATCTTACACATCTCTTGACTCACATATTGATCCTTATGTTTGCACTTACTTTTTCCACTATTTCCAACAATTCCAATGTTCCACCTATTCTAGTTTCTCTTACTGGACACACTCTTATTTTTATATCATTACACTTAGTCCTCATGCATTTGGGATCTTAGACTCCATAGGGTTTTCCCATCACTATATTGAAATTGTTCTTTGGTATCTCTTATGTTATCCCCTTTGGTTATGGCTTAGATTTAGATACCTTCTCGATGAAATCACTTAGATCACTATGGAATACACACTTGGGGGCATACTATGCCCCCTTATTACCTGATGATGCACTTTTATTCTAGGTTCAAACACAAATTTTTAAGGCACACTTACCTACGTGGATATCACCTTACGCACATACATTAGGGGAAACCTTGCTCCCCTATCCTATTCATTTCATTCCATATTATAATAAGTCAAAAAATTTGGAATTATTATGAAATTTAAAGAAATATTAGCTTGGATCTTGATTGGATGCACTTTTGCTTGCTTATACTATTCTATGTTGTATGTTGTTTACCATGTTACTTTGATTCATAATATACTTTATTATTTTTTGATCTAGAGATAAAATCAGAAGGAAAATTTTCCCTAAATATGCCATAATCATTGCAGTACATTAGAAGTCTTTGATATCTTTCTGATGCCTATTAGAACGTACATAATAGATACCGTACGCTCCAGATGTAGTCTGCGCAGGAACATGATGTTTGTAGGACGCAGCCAGTACACAGGAAAAGCAGTGACTAGGCATGTTGCAAATGGGAAATGATTCATTATGTCTTCTTTAAGAGGTATGGAGAAAAAATAAGGTTGCGAATATGGTCTATACCATTAGTCTTCTATAGTCGACAAAAAGGTTTTCAAGAATGGGGTCAACTCTTGTTTTGGAGAGGGACCCAGCTACTGTAGTGCCATAATTAGTTCATCGAGATACTTGGTGAGCTAAGAACTGATTTGAGATCTTGGTAGGTTAATCAAGCCACTCAGAGAGTTAATCGACCGAGTTGGGGTGAGTCAAGAGTCAAGCTACAATGGCGAGTTAGGTGAGCCAATCAATCTCGGGACTAAGCTACACAACCACTGATCGAATCAAATGGAAAAATGGATGTGAGTAATGTGGCCCAATCCATGGATTACACACTTGACCAAAAGCTTATTGAAGCCTTCCCAAACCTATATCCCACCATATGTGGGACAAAACCACCAACCCAACCTCGATAGATGTGGCAACAACCCAATAGCTCAATGTGAAGCTGATGCGGTGGGGAAGCGAGCAACATGACTGGTGACTCATGACAAGCAAGGGATGGGTGATGATATAGTGGGATGCCTTAGTTGATGTGGAGGTGTCAACTTTATACATGTGGGCATAGAAAGTGACGTGGTGAGTTAAGACCGCAATAACAGAAAAGGAGATAGGGCTTGGCGAATAAAACAAATCCCGACGGTTCAAACCTCAGACCTACTACCTGCCAACTTGGTGGCCTAACCAACTCGATCAAGTGATTTGGCACATTATGAGATGGCAGATAAACCTTACAAAAAATATTTTCAAGCCGCATAGGGGTATTTAAACCCCCTCCCCTCCATTAAAAACACAAGCTCTCCTCGCTAAAGCAATAACAAAGGAGAGTTAGGAGAGGAATATCCGAAGAAGGCCTTAAATAAATTTAGGAAATATTTTGGAGGAGATTAAAGACCTATTATTTTAATAGGCATGATTATGATTAAAGACCAATTTTTTAAATATGCACTAATGATGAGATAAGACCTATTATTTAATAGACAATATTGTAAAATCAAGAGTTGATTTTTTTAACTCACCGATCAGTGGTAAAGGCATATTGATGCCTTATCTTTCTTGTGTGGGAGCCCAAAGATGCCATTGTGAAGCTGAGGTATGTGACTAAGCACAGGAGAAGCACCTGGAGCTCTGATTCTTCATACGCTAGGCGTATCACCAAGTTAGTTGCTTTGAGGATGTGGAGGAGAGTCATAATTAGTATTGAGCTCATTGAAGACACTAGAAACAACTTAACTCTATGTAGAGGATAGAGTTTATGCAAAAGAGTGGAAGTCATAAGGAGGTGTCAAACCAGGGAGCTATGCCAGAGCACTGAGCTCTCAAGACCAATTTAGATTCTGTCAAATGGGCTAACACCATGTTCAGGTAAAACATGTTATCCATTTTTCCCCCTAGAAAAAATGGACAACTTGAAAGATTGGACTTGGGTAGTTGATGAAGATTCAATGGAAAATCTAGAAAATTCGGGTATTCTTCATGTTTGGAGCACTCACAGTTGTTTTATGGAATTATAATTATTTGGACATATGTCTCTTTTTCTCCTCAATCCCATTCTTGGCCCAACATTTAGAAAAATTTGAGAAAAATGGAAAAAGGGGTCAAAAACAGTGTAATGTGGGTTTTGCGGGTCTGGGAAGAACGAATGGTACAAGTTCCTTCGGGGCTCAAGTTCCCCGAAATGCCAATCTTCCTGAAATGCTAAGGATTTAAATGTTTTTCGAGTTTGCGAGCCAGAGGTGGATTGAAAGGAACAAGTTCCTCGTGGGCTGAAGTTCCATGCATTGGCTTGGAAGCCACACAAAGGCGCAAAGCAAAGGATTGAGTGTAATGTGGGCTAGGGTGGGTTGTGGAGAACCAAGGCTGAGGAGGAACAAGTCCTGCAGGGAAATGAGTTCCCCGTTGAACCAAACAAGCCATAGTTCAATGCAAAGAAGTATGCATTAGGCAGAAAAATGTAGGTCGGAATAAGTTTCCCGCAAGGCATGAAGGCCCACAACATAAGGCAAAGCGTCCAAGGGAAGGGAGACGATATATTACGAATAGTGTGGATAAAGTGGGCCCGCGAGGCCCAAGTGACCGTTATACCCTGCATACCCAAAAACCATGATTTATCCAATTCCCAAAGGATTTAAAATAAAAAAGGGATAAGGGGGAGAAATAATGTATAACTGCAGACAATAATGGAGTATTAGGAACCCGTGTGGAACCAAAACCCCCTAAAATTCAAATGGGCATAACTTTCACCCAAGTGCTCTAATTTTCACAAAATTGGACTTTTCGGAAAGGTCTAGACATCCTCTATGCCATGGAAACTAGATTTATTATTTTTAATGAGTGTATATTGGTGTAAAAGAGGAAAACTTCCTCAACATTAATGATCACAATTCCACGTAGCTGAAAAGTTCAAATTTGATATGATTTGGTGTTCTTCCTTATCCAACAAGGAAAAGATCATTGAGGGATGGAATTTTCAAAGTTCCCATGCCCCTTTTTAGAAATTTAATGCATGTTATTGGTGGGTGAAGGGGAAAGTTCAGGATTCTCATCTCATTTCTTCTATATATTGTAAAAAACCTCTCATTTTGAGGGAGGAGATATTCTGGGATGTGGGGAAACTCTGTCAAATTTGATTCTCAATTTTAATGATCTACAAGCCTTCACATGGGCCTCAAAAGTGTTATTTTCCCTCTACTTTTCACATGTGATGGACCATGCATATTCTAATATGTTACACCCTTAATTATATATCTTACGTGGGATGGATATAGCCAAATTGCGGCTATCATAAGTTCTTATCATGATTTATCTCTTTCATATATGATATATTGTCATTAGTTGGTCAACCTTGCTGATTGCCATTTCATAGGAATAATATAAATAGGAGTTATAGGTATTGGATGATCATTATGTTGAGTATTTGAGTCTTATTGTATGTTTTGGAGGTTGCCCCCTCGAAGTGGCCAAGTTATTATACTTTCATATTGAGAAAAATTATCTGCAATATTGTGTTATTTGGTGTTCTATTGCTGGTGATAATCATAATTAATGAAGTAATTCATTACAAGTGGTATCAGAGCTTGATCTTGACCAGCACAACGTTAAACCATAATTCTGAAGGTTCGGCTATATGTCAAGATTAGTAGTGAATTTTTTTGCAATTGTTTTTGTGGTGTGGAAAAATCAATCAAGTAACCTTATCTCCAAATTTCAAGAATTTTTGACTTGTTTTGCAAAATTTATTACGGTTCTATATTTATCCATAATCTGGCTCCCTAGGGTTTAATTTTTTGAAAATTTTCAAATTTCTTATATTTTTGGAAACCTCTCTAAAAACTAGCTAGGGTTTTTTTTTTTGAATTCCTATATTCAGCCAAAAAAATTACGAAACCCTAAAGCCTAAAATTTTTCCCTATTAAGTCTACCCCTAGGCCCAAACCCATCATCATGGCTGGTAGATCTACCCCATGCCAAGGAAAAGGACAAGCAACTCCATGAATGACCCCAAATAAGGAAGATATGGATTCAGAGTCTATTGGTTCAAGAGTATCTGAGGTGGTCATCCAACTTCATGAAAGGGTAAACAATATGGTGAGTAATGATGACCTTAATGTTGAGCTTCATCAACTGAAAGGTAGCCTTAGCAGTGAGATTCAAAAGGATCTTCATGCAATATAGCAGGAGTTGTTACGTGCTATTTCAAATACAACTTCCAATGTCAGTCATATGGGTTCCACTAGCAATGGTCACACAAATCCAAATCACTTCAATCAGGGAGGATCCTTTAATCATTTAGGTGGATCTACTAACCAATGGAGGGGCATGATTCCAAAAGTTGAAATGCATAAATTTGATTGAAAGGACCCACTCAATTATATTACCCAAATGGAAAATTTCTTTGATCTCCATCAAATCCTGGGAGGAAAAAAGGTAACTGTGGCATCCTTATACCTAGAACCTGATGATTTGTTTGGTATCATTGGTTATGTGCTCAAAAGTTGAAGAATGGCCTAAATGTCACCGAGATAATTTTCACTGAAGAGCTTCAATTACACTATAGTTCTAGTGTTTCTTAGAATTACTTCAGCCAATTAGAAAAGTTATGCCAAACTGGTTCAGTTAAGGAGTATGTCCATCAATTCCAAAAATTTTCCTTGCATGTGTGGAGGATATTACAGAAGAGTATTTGAATGACCTATTTCCTTGGGGGTCTTAAGGACCACATTGAGCATGAGGTACACATGTTTAACCCACTCAAGGTTTCTGATTCTATTATCATGGCACATCGAGCAGAGGAAAAAATTCTTTCCAATAGAAGACAATCCTTTTCTAGCATAAAAGATTACAGCACCTTGGATCCTTCTTACCCTTAGCCAATTCAGTTGACACCTCAACAAATTGAAGAAAAAAGAGCCAAAGGGTTATTTTTTAATTGTGATAGCAAATACAGACCAAATCATAAATGTTTTAAGAAAAAATTGTTCTACATTGAAGGGTCTGGTGATGAGGAAGAATATGAGGCAGCATCAACAGAGGAAGTGGAAAAATTAGAGGAAGAATATGTAGATCCCCAGCCCACTATTTCATGGCATGCTCTATCAAGTATTAGTACTCCACAAACCCTTTAAGTTGTGGGCTATCTTAAGAAGAATAGAGGTAACAATATTGATTGATTCAGGGAGCACACATAATTTCATCAATCATAAGCTGGCAGCAAGACTAAATTGTTTCATCTACCCAACACTTGAATTTCAAGTAAGGATTGTAGATGGTGGCACAGTCCAATGTTCAGGTAAATGCCATAAAGTCAAAATCATGATGGGTGATTACACATTAGAATCCATGATGTTTGTTATTCCCATGGGTGGAGCTGTTATTGTCTTAGGTGTTCAGTGGCTCACTACTTTGGGCACCATAGAGACAAATTTCCAGGAATTGTTCATGTGCTTTCATTCTGAGGGTACAAATTTTGAACTTCGAGGTCTACAAGCTAAAGATCCTCAAGTGGTGAGTTCTCACCAAATGCTGAAGATTCTTAAAAAGGGGTCTGAAGGTTTAGTAGCATGATTGTTCTCTATGGAATTCCAACCACAAATGAAGGTATTGTATCCTAATCTTCAAAAGGTTATTAATCAACATGCAGTTTTCTTCAAGGAACCAAGAGGATTGCCACCTAAAAGAGAGCATGATCATGTTATTTAGTTGATTCCAGAAATCCAACCCCCAACATCAGGCCTTATAGATATCCATATGTGCAAAAGAGTGAGATCGAGAAGATGGTGGAGGAAATGTTGGAAATGGGTATTATTCATCATAGTCAGAGTGCCTATTCTGCTTTAGTGGTGATGGTGTGTTGCAAGGATGGAAGATGGCGCATGTGTCCAGATTACAAAGAGCTTAACAAGTTCACTATCAAATATAAGTTTCCTATTCTTGCCATTGATGATTTATTAGATGAGTTGCATGGTGCCATTTATTTTACAAAACTAGATTTGCATTCTGGGTATCACCAAATTAGAGTCAAGCAAGAAGATATTCATAAGACGGCTTTCAAAACTCATCAAGGCCATTATGAATTCCTAGTGATGCCATTTGGTCTTACCAATTCTCCCTCCACATTCCAAAGCTTGATGAATTCATTATTTAGACCATTCCTAAGAAATTTTGTCTTAGTATTTTTCGATGATATACTCATCTACAACAAATCATGGGAGAAACACTTACATCACGTCAATATTGTCATAGAAGTCTTAGAGAAACATCAACTTTCTGCCAAGCCATCAAAGTGTTCTTTTGGGGTACAGGAAGTGGAATGCTTGGGCCATATTTTTTCTCATGAAGGTGTTAAGGTGGACCCTCACAAGATCCAAGCCATGGTGGAATGGGAAACCCTAAGAACCCTCAAGCAATTATGAAGTTTCTTAGGTCTCACAGATTTGTAAAAAACTATGGTAGTATAGCAGCACCACTCACAAAATTATTGAAGAAGGACTCCTTTCAGTGGAATGAGGAAGAATCTAGGGCATTTGAAAAATTGAAGGTGGCTATGTGCACCACTCCAGTATTGAAAACCCCAGATTTCTCCAAAACTTTCATAGATGAGTGTGATGCTTCAGGAAATAGAATCGGAGCAGTACTAATGCAAGAAGGACACCCCATTGCTTTTGAGAGCTGACAGCTAAAAGGAAAGAATTTGTTGAAGCCCACCTATCAGAAGGAAATGATGGCAATACTACATGCGGTCAAACAATGGAGACCATACTTGATGGAAGACATTTTAAGGTAAAAATTGATCATGATAGTTTGAAATATTTCTTACAGCAACATCTATCTTCCAAAGAACAACAAAAATGGGTCACTAAGATGATGGGATATGACTTTGAGATTTTTTATAAGAAAGGAAAGGAAAATTTGGTTGTTGATGCTCTATCTATGAGGGATGAGTCCGCAGAAGCATTGTTATGTGCCATCTCTATACTAAATACAGATTGGGTAAATCAAGCACATGAAGAATGGAAGAAAGATGCAACAACACATACTCTCATTTAAAATCTCTAGGTAGATCCCTCCATATCGGATCAATTTATATGGAAGGGGGATACATTGTGGTACAAAGATAGGTTATATGTATGTAAGATCTCTACACTTAAACACCATGTTCTTTCAGAGCTACATTCTTCTTCAATAGGTGGCCATGTTGGGGTCCTGAAAACATATCATAGAGTAAAGAAGGATTTATTTTGGGAGGGGTTGAAAGGATATGTTCAAAAATTTGTGGCAAAATGTTTGGGTTGCCAAAAAAATAAGGGCGAAACCATTAAGACACTTGGTCTTCTCCAACCTCTGTTTATTCCTAGTGAGAGATGGGAAGAGGTATCAATGGATTTCATCACAGGATTACCTAAATCAAAAGGGAAAAGTGTCAGCATGGTCATGGTAGACATAATTACCAAATATGCTCATTTTTTTGCCATGGCTCATCCCTTCATAGCTAGTACAATTGTCATCTCTTTTATGGATACAGTTCAAAAGCTCCATGGCACGCCAAAAATTATAGTAAGTGATCATGATCCAATATTCTCTAGGACTGATTTGTTCTCTTGTCTAGGTACCCAACTAGCCCAGAGTTCCTCTTATCATCCCCAATGAGAGGGGAAAACTGAGGTGGTAAATAAATATTTAGAGGGATATCTTCGATGTTTTACTTCAGATAAAATAGAATGTTGGGTGCAATGGTTGCCACTGGCAGAATTGTGGTACAATACTTCATTTCATACCTCCTCCAAAATGTCTCCATTTCTGGCACTTTATGGGTACCATCTTCCATCACTCATATCTAGCTTGAAGGTCAAACCAGAGGTGAGAACAGTCGAATATCACATTCAACATCAGTTGAGGTACTCTCTAGTCTTAGAGAAGATTTGGCACGGGCACAAAACCGTATGAGCAACAGGCTGATCAACATAGGAGTGAGCATCACTTTGAAGAGGGAGACTTTGTTTTTGTAAGGTTACAACCATATAAGCAGTTATCCTTAAAACAACAAAAGAAGAATAATAATCTTGCTCCTAAATTCTATGGTCCTTACTGAGTTTTGCAGAAAATTGGTCATGTGGCATATAAGCTAGAGCTCCCTCTGAGAAGTAGAATACATCCAGTGTTCCATGTATCTTGCTTAAAGAAAGTTATTGGGAAGCACATTTCCACCCATTCAGTACTTCCATAACTGGACAAGGAAGGAAGGATCATATTGGAACCTGAAGGCATTCTTTAGACACGCACCAAAATACTAAGGCCCAGAGTCATTATCGAGTACCTGATCAAGTGGAAGAATATGAATATTGAGGATGCATCATGGGAAGATGAAGCATTCATGCAGTAGCATCTAGGGCTTCCCAACATTGGGGAAAATGTTTCTTTGAAAGGGAGGGGCATGTTACGCCCTTAATTATACATCTCACATGGGATGGATATAGCTGACTTGCGGCTATCATAACTTCTTATCATGATGTATCTCTTTCATATATAATCTATTTCATTAGTTGGTCGGCCTTGCTAATGGCCATATCATAGGAATATTATAAATAGGGGTTATAGGTAGTGGATGATCATTATGTTGAGTATTTGAGTCTTATTATATGTTTTGGAGGTTTCCCCCTCGAAGTGGCCAAGCTATTATACTTTCATATTGAGAGAATTTATCTGCAATAATGTGTTTATTTGGTGTTCTATTGCTGGTGATAATCATAATTAATCAAGTAATTTCATTACATAAGACCAATAAAATTGGTGTTTTGTGATGTTATTTCAACCCTGGCATTTATTTTTTTGTATCTCCTTACCTCTCTATTCTTGTTGTTTTCTTCTATGCATGTATTTCTCATTTGTAGGTTTGTATGATTGTGTTTCATGGAGAATAGATGGTGAATGGAGCCTTGGGTCTATGTCACAGTTGCATGGCCTTTACCTACTACATTTTCCTTCTCACTTCTCCCTCAAGCAGGATATTTTCACCCCTTTTCTGGTGTTATCGTCTCTTTTAGCTTAGGATTTCCCTTTCTACATCTTTCTAACCCTCCCTCTCTCACTCTCCCTGGTCCCTTGGCATGGTTATATTAAGATTAGTTAGCTGCATTTTCCATTCTTGGAGTAGTTTAGCATTAGGATTAGGTAGAGGAACCAACCTTCTTTAGAGGTCCATCTCAAGTAGCAAGTCCTACAACTTGAGATATGGTCCTATGTTACCCAAAAACACTAATATCTCATCCATACATGCATGAAAAATCAGAGGGTGTTGTTTTTCAGTGATAACAGTTCTAGCACGCCCAGTGGGAAAGGTTATGAAGCACCTTACCACTTCACTTCATCAAGTTTGATGTGCTCTTGGTGAATATTTCAGCCTTTAGAGGCATTTTCAAGTACATTTGGTGACTCCACTAATCCAAATAACCCATTTTCAGAGTTGTAGACTTTTCCCTTTTCTTTCCATCTATTTTATTTCCATATCTTCCATTTTTATTCCATTGTATGAAGTTGTGTAATCATGGCTTCATTTACACCTTGGAATTATCATTTGCGAGTAGCAGTAGTACCATTCAAATCCATCTTCATATTATTATAGTACACCTCTAGATCAGCCTTATGATTGAGGTCAGAATCAACATGCATACCCCTATGAGCCAAATGCAAATTAGTTTGGTCATTCACTAAACCATGAAGTTGTTCAAGGTCAGGAGTATGCATATTTTGGAGGCCATCCTACACCTGGAGATGTTGATTTGTAGAGAAATATTCAAGCAATAGATTTGAACATGGCATGGATGAGGATTGAGAAGACTATGAAGGTGGAAAATATTGACTTCAAGGTCCCTTATCCATTGGCTGGCCCTGTACCAAGTTATTTCAATCCTCAACAAAAGTTGTAGTTTATAATTGAAATGATGTCTCAAGTTGTAGAGTGGGTTCAAAAGATGGAGGCTAATGAATCGAATGTTAGGTAGATCTGTCAATGGGGAATTCATGCACTACCATCTCACATCCCTCTCATTCCTCTTCCCCAAACTATGCCATCTAAACCTTAGTTTCATATCCCTATCTTTCTACAGGTTGCCCCCATTGAGGATTTCCCTTCTCTATCTTCTTCCCTTCCATCCCACCTTCAATTCTCTACCCTTTTCTCTTCCAAAACTCAATATTATGCACAATAAGAAATTGTAACGTCTTCCATTCCATAAAAAATTACAGAAACCATTTGAAACCCAACCCACCCCCCCTCTTGCATTCCCAAACCCATTATGGGAAGAAAAAAATAAAAAAATCAGTCAAGTAGGGAAGCAATTTGAAAATCCTGACATAGAACAACTTGTGCAAAACTTGAAGAATTGGGCTACAAAGTTTGAATTCAGTAAAATACCACTATTTTCTAGGCCTTCAAAATAGGTTAAAGCTGAAGAACAAGTGATGGAAGCTAATTTTGCAGAGGAATAAGAACAAGAAGAAGATGATCAACGGTCCTTGTATTCCTTGTGTAGTGTGTATGTTGGCACCATATTCTCATAAGCTGTTGATTCACCACAGATTGCAAAATCATTAGAGGAGGATAAATTAGTTCCAAATCAAAATGAATATGAGCACATGGAGGAGAAAAAATCAGATTCAGAGGTTCTACATGAAGAGGAAATCATAGAAAGCTTCTTGCTTTCTTTTGGTAATGAAAATTCAAATCTATCTTTTCCTTCATCTTTAATTGAACCTGATTTGATTAATGATCTTGCCATGGAGGAAAACATCCAGGAAGACCATGTTTCCTATAATAGTCCTCAAGAACAAAAAATGGAAGAGTTTAATCCTTCAAACTTCAAGCTAGATGAGGAAATCAGACATGCAAATCAATTTGGTCTTCAAGTTGAGGAAGAGGAACTCCCAAGCAAGCAAAAAGTTCTAACTAGTTGCATTGATTCACAAAGAACTCCATTATATGCTACAATCAAACATGAGGAGATTCATTTTGAGGAGAAGGCAGTATTAGAGGATGATGACAATAATTCCAAATCATTCATCAAAGAAGATAAGGAGTTGTTTGTAGAAGCAGAATAGAGTTCAAATCAGCTTGTAGACATGTTCATTGCTAAGAAAGAGAAAGGAAGTCTACATGAAGATCTCAATTGTGGCATTGAGATTCAAAGAGAGGGGAAAATTCAAAGGATTAGGCCTTGCCCTTGATCAAGTATCTGGCTTTTTTAGAGCCAAGGAAAGAGTCACAACATGTCATGTTTACTTTAGAACATGAGGATGAGTTTCAAGATTCCAAGGATCGGCTGCAATACCTCTCAAATCCAAATGTAGAGAAACTAAAAGAGGTATTTACTCTATTTCTAATTGATACCTTAGTGAATGGGGTGAGAAACCCAATTTATAGTCAATTTTTCACTCTTACATATGACCATGTTCATTGGAAAATCAGTTACATGGTCCCAAATTGTGAGGAAGGGCTGTTATTTCTCACACACCAGTTGTAGGATTTGTTTCAATTCCCTTTCCTTCTGGTTAAATTGGGGTAGGATAGGATTGATTTCAGTAGAATTAGTTATGCGCACATTCTGCATGTTTCCACTTGGGACATGTATGATTTTCCACCTTTGTACATAGCTTGTGTGTTGTTGTTGCTCTTTCATAGTATATTTCAGACAAGGAAGTGTATGGGAAAGCAAGGTTTTAATAGTTCCAAGTGCATCCATTACATCATCATGTGTTTAAAAACTATGCAATGCTATCATCCTTTGTCGTGATTTAGTTCAGTTTTCTTCAAAACTTGGTAGAAATCAGATTTGGGACAGGTTTCAGATGTTCATCAATTCATCCCAACAAATCATTTGCAAAGGAAAGATGATAAAATTTCAGGTTCAAAACAATTTTCCACTCACATAAAACCTGAATTCAATTTTTTTTATAAATGTGAATGGTCAATTCAAGAATTTTTAGATCATCTCTAGGGTTAAGCAGCACTTCAAGTGGATTCGGTGTGTGTTCTTCAAGTTTCAGATCGGTTTCATGATTATCAGGCTAACTCCATGCCCAATGGATGCTTCAAGGCCACTGATCTCTCCAATCTAGCAGGAAGATTATCCCTGGAGGTTGCCAACTTGTTATCCATTTTTCCCCTAGAAAATATGGACAACTTGAAAGATTGGACTTGGGTAGTTGATGGAGCTTTAATGGAGAATATGGAAAATTCAGGTATTTTTCATGTTTGGAGCACTCATATTTTTTTTAAGGACATAGAATTATTTGGACGTATTTCTCTCTATCTCCTCAAGACCATTCTTGGCCCAGAAGTTAGAAAATTTTGAGAAATTTTGGAAAAGGGGTCAAAAACAGTGTAATGCGGGTTTTGTGGGTCTAGGAGGAACAAATGGTACAAGTTCCTTTGGGGCTCAAGTTCCCCAAAATGCGAAGGATTTCAATGTTTTAGAGGTTTACATGCCAGAGGCAGAATAAAGGAACAAGTTTCTCATAGGTAAAAATTTCCCCACATTAGCTAGGAAGCCACACAAAGGCACGAAGCGAAGGATTGAGTGTATTGTGGGCCAGGGCACGCTGCGGAGAACCAAGGCTAAGGAGGAACAAGTTTCGTGGGGACATGAGTTCCCCATGGAAGCGAACAAGCCACATTTTAATGTGTAGATGGAGGATTTGGGAGGAATAATGTGGGCCATCACAAGTTCCCCACAAGGCATGAAGGCCCACAACATAAGGCAAAGCAACCAAGGGCGGGGAGATGGTATATTGCAGAAT
The DNA here is from genome assembly GCA_019776745.2 of Taxus chinensis. Lineage (NCBI taxonomy): Eukaryota > Viridiplantae > Streptophyta > Pinopsida > Cupressales > Taxaceae > Taxus > Taxus chinensis. The sequence continues at coordinate 675,601,460 of CM034153.1, read as the reverse complement.
AGTGCAGATAAAGTGGGCCCGCGAGCCGGCCCAAGTGACCCTTGTACTCTACATACATGAAAACATCGATTTATCTTATTCCCAAAGGGTTTAAAATATAAAAGGGATAAGGGGGATAAATAATGTATAACTACGGACTTTAATGGAGTATTAGGAACTTGTGTGGAACCACGACCCCTTGAACTTCAAATGGTCATAACTTTCACTCAGTGTGCTCTGATTTTCACAAAATTGGACATTTTCAAAAAGGTATCAATATCCTCTACACCATGGAAAATAAATTTATTATTTTTAATAATGGAATGTTAGTGAAAAAGAGGGGAAACGTCCTCATCATTAATTAACACAGTTTCAGGTAGCTAAAAAGATCATATTTGATATGACTTGGTGCTCTTCCTTCTCCAGCAAGAAAAAAGATCATGGAGGGATGGATTTTTGAGGATGCCCATCGCCCCTTATTAGACATTTAATGCATGTTTTTTGTGGTGAAGGGGAAATTTAGGGATTCTTATCTCTCCTCTCTTTTTTATTTCTTCTATATATTATAAAATACCTTTCATTTTGAGGGAGGAGATATTTTGGGATGTGGGGAAACTCTTTCAAAAAAATTTATCTACTTCAATGAGCTACAAGCCTTCACATGGGCCCGGAAAGTGTTCTTGTGCCTCTACTCTTCACATGTAATGGATTTTACATATTCTAAGAGCAATAAAATTGGTATTTTGTGGTGTTCTTTCAACCACGACATTTATTTTGTTATATCTCCTTGTGCTCTCTATTCTTGTTGTTTTGTTCTGTGCATGTATTTCTCATTTGCAGGTTTGTATGATTGTGTTTCATAGAGAATAGATGGTGAATGGAGCCTTGGGTCTGTGTCATACCTGCCTGGCCTTTCCCTAATGCCTTTTCCTTCTCACATCTCCCTCAAGCAGGATGTTTTCACCCCTTTTCTAATGTTATCACCTCTTTTAGCTTTGTTTTTCCCTTTTTGCATCCTTTTAACCATATCTCTCTCTCCCTGGTCCCTTAGCATGGTTAGATTAGGATTAGTTAGCCACATTTTCCCTTCTAGGAGTAGTTTATCATTAGGATTAGGGAGAGGAACCAACCTTCTTTGGAGGTCCATCTCAAGTAGCAATTCCCACAACTTGAGATATGGTCCCATGTTACCCAAAAACACTGATAGCTCATACATACATGCATGACAAATTAAATGGAGTTGTTTTTCGGTGATAAAAAACATTCATTTTAGCATCGCAAAGTTATTTGTACTTTACGACCGGCTTGTTATAATGAATCGATTCAACTATTTAGTGAACCCGGAGATGTAGGAATTTTCTGAACTTCATTATCGACTCTTATGTAGTATCAGTTCTCTTTCTTGCATTCCATTTATTTTAAGTTGATTTATTTCAGGGTATAATCAGAATCTGTTAAGTTTCCTATATGGATCTATTTTTCAGGGAAAAGTTTTGGCTAGTTTACATATCACTTTGGGTATCAAGTCAGGTTGTCCTATTTAAAAACTTTCTATCTCTGAAGCAAGTTTGATATCAGAGTAGGATTTTTTCCTATAAGATTGTTATCATCTGAGCAAGTTTGATATCAAGAACTGGGTTGTTCACTTGTGGGTTGTAGTGAGATGGATTTATACCATTTTATATTATGGCTTGTTGTACTTATGATACTGGGTACAATGTTGCACATGGTGAATCTACATCGACGAGATCAAACACGTCAAATTGTTGAGATGAGACGGATCATGGAACTCCTACAGTCTGCATTGCAAGAAGAATCTCATCACAGAGGGACCTAAGAAGAATGATATGGTCCTCAGGAATGTGGCACATTTCTCTATGAATATAAATTATAAGGAAACAATTTTGGTATTTGTTCCCAGACCGAGCACCAAGGTGGTTCTAGTGTCAAATTGTGGAATCTATAAAAGGAACTGGGAAAGACTAGTAATATTCAATCTATTGTAGCTACAAATTGAAACACACATCGTAGCCCAGGAAAGGATTCTCAATTAAGGAAACATCTACAACTCATAGAATTATAGATGCAAGATCTGAAAGACAAGTTTGAGACTCAGGCAGAATTCCTTGGAGGAGTGATCACAAAGTTATAGTGTGAACTGCAAACTAAGGAAGATATCCTACAAACATTGCAAGATGGTGAAGAGTAGGTAAATAACGGTATGCCCACCAAAAATAGTGTAAGTGATTCAATGAATTTTCCTTCCCATGAATATGTAAATCCTAATTTTAGTAAATTTGAAAAATAAACTAGAGGTTTAGGATCAAAATTGATTTTTAAAATGGGATATGAAGGGAAAATCCTTGGAGTGAATAGCCAAGATATAACTAACCCTATCCATGTGGAGGATAGACCTCAATATGCGGGTTTAGGATATGAACACATGTAAAAATGAGGCAGGAGAAATATCTGAGACAACATCAAGCACAAATCCCAGGCCACCAGTCCTCTTAAAGCAGCTTGTAGTAGGGAAAAAACCATACTCTCCAAAGAAGAATGGTGAGAGAAAAGGAAAATTTAACAACCCTAAGAGGTATGGTCATGTCTTCTTTTACTACAATAAGGATACCATTATAACCCCAGAGCTATTATGGACATATCCATGTGCTTCCTATGGATCCAATAGCCATTGTGTGATTTGGTGTGGAAAGCAAAGGAAACACACTAAAAGGGTTAAGGCCAATAAATACAAGGGTAAATCTACCTTGTCTTAAGAATAAGACACAAGACCAGAGCCGCAAAGTAAGTGAACACAATGCAACAGGTTTATCATGCCTAGTTTTTGTCTTACAGTAATTGGTAATCAAAGCTCTACTATGGAGTCCTCATGAAGACTAGACAGAGATTATCTATCCCAATTTGTCTTTGGAGAGGTGCAATAGAAGGAAGTGAGCCCAAGTGCCACAGGTCCCAAGGATTGAACCGATTGGATGAGTAGAAGATTGAATACCATCATGTCAGTTGCGAGAATCTCTTCAAGACAACACAAATTTATAGATCCAGAAGCGGAAGAAAAATAAGCTTTTTGGAGAAAAAATCCTCCTAGTGGGGAGATGTGATCTAGATATCAAATCAGTGGGAAAATTTTCCCTAAATCTCCTAAAATCATTATAGTACGGTAGAAGGATTCGAGAGCTTTCTAGAGCCTGTTGAAATGCACATAACAAATATCATATGCTATAGATGCATTCCATGCAATAACATGATGTTCACAGGATGCAACCAGTGTATAGAAGAAGCAGTGACTCGACATGTTACAAATTAGAAATAAGTTATTGTAGCATCGTCAAGAAGCATGGAGTAAAAATCAAGTTTCTAATCTAGTCTAAATTTTCAGTCTTCGACAGTTGATAAAAAGGTTTTCAACGATGGGGTCCACTCTTGTTTCAAAGAGGGACCTAATCATCATAGTGTTATAATTAGCTCATCGAGCTACTCGACGAGCTGAGAACCAAGTTGATAGAGTTGAGATATTTACAGGTTAATTAAGTGACCTGGTGAGTTAATCGATCGGTTGGGGTGAGTCAAGAGTCAAGCTACACTGGCGAGTTGGTGAGACCAATCGAGCTCAAGACCGAGCTACACAACCATCGGATGAATCAAACATCAAAATAAATGTGAGTAATGTGGCCCAAGCCATGGATTACATGCTTTTCCAAAGGATTATGAATCCTTCCCACACCAAAATCCCACCACATGTGGGATAAAACCACCAACCCTACCCTAGGGGACGTGACAACACCCAACAGCTTAATGCGAAGCCAACGTGGCGAGGCAATGAACAACATGACCAAGACTCGTGACATGTAGTGGACGGGTGAAGATAAGCTAGACTGACTTAGGGGACGTGGAGGATTTAATTTCAAACACGTGGGTGGAGTAGGTGATGTGGATGGTTGATACCTACAATAACAGAAAAGGAGATAGGGCGTTAGTGGATAAAATAAAGCCCGACGGTTCGAACCCTAGACCTACCGCCTACCAACTCGGCTGACCGAGTTAGGCACGTTATGAGATGGTAGATAAAGCGATATAAACAAGATTTTCGGGCTACATAGTGGTATTTAAACCCCCCTCCATTAAAAATACAAGCTCTCCTCACCAAAGAAAGTGCAAAGGAGAGTTAAGAGAGGATTACGTGGAGAAAGCCTTAGAGCAAACAAGGCAATATTTTGGAGGAGATTAAATGCCTATTATTTTAATAGGTATGATTATGATTAAAGACCTATTTTTTAAATAGGCATTGATGATGAGATTAGACCTATTATTTAATAGGAAATATTGTAAAATTAGGAGTTAATTATTATTTTCACCTCATCGATCAGTAGTATACAGGTATATTAATGCCTTAGCTTTCTCATGCGGGAGCCTGAAGATGCCATTATGAAGTCAAGGGACGTGACTAAGCACTAGGAGAAGTGTCTGGAGATCTGATTCTTCATACGTTGGGTGTATCGCCAAGTTAGTTTCTTGGAGGACATGGAGGAGAGTCATAATTATTGATGAGCTTGTTGACAACACTAGAATCAACTTAGCTCTTTGTAGAGACTAGAGGCCATGCAACAAAGTGGAATTCATTAGGAGGTGTCAAACCATGGAGCTGTTTCAGAACACTGAGCTTCCAAGACCAGTTTGGATTCTATTGGATTGACTGGCACCATGTTCGGGTTGAACATTCATTGTAGTATTTTAATTTTATTTGTACTTTGTGATCAGATTGTTATAATGAATCGGTTTAGCTATTTAGTGAACCCAAAGATGTATGCATTTTTCGAAATCCATTTTCAACTCTTGTGCAGTGTTGTTTCTCTTTCTTGCATTGTATTTGTTTAAGTTGATTTATTTCAGGGTATAATCATAATCAGTTAAGATGCTTATATGGATCCATTGGTCAGGGAAACATTTTGGCCATTTTACGGATCATTTTTTCCATACACCCATGCACATTCACTATGGTACTCTTAAGGTAAATGCAGGCTACTTACGGGTTTATGACATGATGTATGATGTTTGGCACTATTCTCTACCAGTCCCCACTTAGGCTCTTGGGGGCATATACCTCTCATATTACTCTATACTCAGGTTCTATCATTATAATTTCTACTACGTTCATTCATATTTTCATATGTATACATTTTGGCATACTATCAATTTGTCTAACATGTTAATGAGTGCTTCATGTGTAGCATTTATCTCGCAGGATTACTTCCAACCATGGTTATCTGATTTCCTTGTATCTTAATTGTCATTGTTTTTGGGCTATGCCTTATGCTTTATTATGTGTTTTGTTTCTATGACATCCTGTGTCTTATGACATCCTTCAAGTGTCTTATGACATCCTGAGTGGTGTCCCATATATTAAACTAGTTATTCATTGTTTCTTTTTCCATGTTACTGTGTGTTTAGACTATTTTCTATTACATATACCATGTTTGTTTATGACTAATATTTTTTTGTAGTATTTCCTGTTATATTGCATGTGTCATGGTGGTCACCATGTGTATTCCCTATTCCCCTATAGGATTTCTATTTCAGATGTGCACATCAATTTCAACTTTCCTCGTTTGGGCCATGTTCACCTTGGTTCATCTTATACACCCCAAATGAGTGGGGGAAATCATTTCATGATTATTTCCCCCTCTCAACAGTTTAGAGACCAACCACTGCTTAGTACACAAAAAAATTAGAATAAACAAGAGCTAAAATAGATTATAAATATATTTGGGCCAAAATCATAGCAAGGATAGAAACACCCAACACAGACAAGAACAATGGGCACTAGTGTCCCACCTAGGTGGTTCTGTCCTAGGGGTAGAAATTGGGTCAATGTAGGATCAACAAGTTTCCAGTGATAAGTTTCTCCAAAATATAGCAATATATACTTAGTTATAAGTTACTATCATGAAAAAACACAAGCAATAAGCTAATAAATATGAAACCCTAAGTGTAAGAGAGAATAGGAATGAACTTAGTTGATTTATGCGCTTAACCTGGGACTGGTCTAGACTGGGAAAACTATTGAATAAGAGGTGATTATGTGTCACTATTTCTCCAAATAAATTATGTAGGTCATGAAACAGGCTGGACACGGGCACCCACGGAAAGACAGGGGGCTGGGCACTAATGACCTCTACTGGGCGCATGTGAATGCGAAAATGGTCAAAACCTGATTTCTGGAGTGTCGCACAAGTGTCTCAAGTATTCGTTGTTGATCGCTTGTGTGTTGCAATATTGATCAATGAGGTACCTGTAACCTACAAATTAAATATTCACCTACAAAACCCACAATACCACATCAAATCCAAAAAATAAAAATGCAATATGGGGAGTCAGACTGACCCCGGTAGTCACCCAATAGAGTGAGCTTACAACCAAGCATTGCACTACATCTCAGACTCCATGTAGTTCTTGTGAGTGTGTGAAAGAATCATGCCCTAGGATCCCTTATGCAAGTGCACTTGATAATGGGCTAGCTAGATGTAGAAATGTAGATAGATGTGTGGATGGAATAAAGAAACTTCCCCTTCCTATGTTGTATATGTAGAAAATGTAGTCCCTTGTCCCTTGAATGAATGCCAAATGGATGCTTTGAAGTGCTTTAGAATCTTTTTAGTGCAAGCTTAGGTGATAGTAATGATGCTTAGAGCTTGGTCCTTTATTTTGGTCACATAGCTTTTGTATTTATATGATTCCCTTGTTTGAATTTCATAATTGACAACTGGAAGGCCAACCCATAAGAAAATAAGATTTCCAAAAGATAAAAGAGGCCAAAAAAGATCAGTAAGGTGGAAAGAGGTCTGGGGCACCCAGAGGGGACGAGGGTACTGGGCACTGGCATCCTGGCTCAAGGTGCTGGTGTCTGAAGTCATAAAATATAAACAAAGTAAAGTACCAACTGGGTTGTAGGGTGTGTAAGACCAAATAGAAACAAGAAACAAATAAAAAGGCCAAAGACATTCGTCAATTACTATTTTCTTGCTTAGGAATCATATGAATGCTAGTATGTGTTTATTGACCTAGAAATGTACCCAAGTGCATAATTTTGTGTCTACATTTTCCCCCACTTTATGTTTTTGAGTGAATACTCGATAACATAAAGTAGATAAGATATGCGTACCTTTTGTTCTTGTATAGAGTGTGATGGTGATAGTGTGCCAAAGAGATAAGTGAAGAGTGGAATGAGTGCAAAAATGAAGCATGGAAACTAGGAAAGGAAAGTGACCCTAGGAGGTGTATGCATGTATGTAGTTTATACCTATTGTTGCATTGTAGCTTGTTTGAAGGTTTCTTCTTGTTGTGTATTAAGGATGGACTGCAAAAGAAGAGTGAAGAAGTAGTCAAAGATGTGTATATGAAAAATTTACATAAGTATGTAAAGCATGTGAAAGTATGTAAAAGTAGTAAATGGAAAGTGTGCACCTTATTTGCGAAGAGTGAAAAGGATAGAAAATGTCTTGAAATATTATAGAAGAGTGATTTTTTTGGGTGATCTCATGCCAAGAGTTTTTTGGAAGATCTCATGCCAAGAATGAGTTTTTTGGGTAATCTCATGCTAAGTGTGAGTTTTTGGGGATGATCTCACACCAAAGAGCAAGTGTTGGGGAGAGAGGTCTAGTGTTACTCTCCTTCCATGACTCTTCCCTTGATTATACACCACTGCAAGATGGTGTGATCTTGTTTTGTTCCATGTTGTCCCTGATTTGTTCTGTAATTGTTTTGATTGAAATGGAGATAGAATGCATTCTTACTTGCTAGAGGATTGTGCCTTGCCATATGAAACTGGTCTCTTAAATTATTGTGAACTTGTGTTGATCTGAGAATATTGTTGTGTGTACCCCTAAGGACATTAGTCACCCAGGGAGGACACGGGCACCCAGGCACTCCAGTCTGAGCCCATGGGTACTAGTGTCTGTGTTGTGACTGAGGACCCAAGTCAGATTCTGGTAATTGTTCTGGTGACTGCATGACTACTTATGTTCCTGTATTGTGCATTGCATGTATGTAGCTATGAGTTTTTTTCTATGGGGTGATTGATTCACCCAATGTATGTTCCCCTCATTTTAGGGTGCATGTGACATCACTAGTTGTATGGAGCCCAAAGAGAGGAGGACTTGATGCTAAAATGAATTATATCCCTACAGGGGGAGGTAATGTGCATGGTAAAAACCAAGGCACATGCAAACAATATGAGCTAGTAAGATGTGTTAGTATAAAAAGTAGTAAACATGCAATAGAAAACAATGTAACAAGAAAGTGTGCATACAAGATGGACCATGAAAAGCAAGTTTCAAACATGGGACATCACTCATAATGTCACAAGAAAATAAGGGCCAAAGTGTCCAAAATCATACAAGTAAATGATCAAGAAAGACATATGAGCATAGGCCGCAAAAAATAGTCATACAATAGAAAATCAATCGAAAACCAAATATAACAGAAAGCCATGGTGGAATATAGTTCTTGCAAGGAAAATTTGCACATAAAGCACCCGTTAGTATGTTAGAAAGATAAAGAAGTATGTCAAAGCATGTATGTACTAATAGAAAGTAGTGTGCTAGTAAGGAATAGGAAGTAGTAAATAATGAAATAATAACACCTGTAATGTGTGAGAAAGTAGATGCCCCCATGAGCCTCAGTGGGACTGGTAAGAGGTACAGTGTCAAGCATCATTACAGCATGTAAATATTTGTAATAATTCGGCATTCACAACTAGATAACAAGTGAACATTGAATGTGTATATAGAAAAGATATATTGACATACTAAGTATTTGTTAGCATGGGAAACAAAGTGTATATGTAAGTATAAGCAAGAAAGAATAAAAAACAACCAAGATATGGAATATGATGTGTATGTGATGGAGTGTGATAGAATGGTATGTAATGTTAATGTGATAGGAGTAAATGTTGAGCCCCCAATGAATGTGTATGAGAGGTGAGGTTCATTTATTAAATACCCCTCAACAATCAAGAATGAACCATAGAACAAGAGTGTGTCATTGGGAAATGGTTTGAAATGTGCACTAGAAAGATAGATGAATCGCATAGATGTAAAGTGACTGAGGTGAGGTTCATTTCAGATTCATACCCTCAACAGTCGAGTATGAACCGTGGAACTAGAGTGTGTCATAGGGTAATGTGTGATAGAAGTTGTGTATAAATGTGTATAAGAGAGACTAAAGAAAGACAAAGAGCATAATATGTATGTGTGAGACTAGAAATAAATAGTGGATTGAAGGGGGAAGAAATCATGATGCCCCCCAAGTGTGTGATGATTATAAGAATCAAGTAACATCATCTAGGAGATCGTCATTGTTCAGGGTCAAATCCGAATGGATATGGATCAAAGAACTTGATAAGTAATAGTGTGAGGTTGATCATATAGAGATCCCTTGTGGCATAAATTATACATGCCCATTGCATATTATTCATCAGTGAAAGGTGGTTGTGGACAACCATGTGCATACCATCGAGTGATATTTTGGGAATAGCCCAATAAGGAGTCATTGCAAATAGAAATGTGGCCAAAAGGCATAGGAAATGTGATATCAATATGATTTGGATCTAGTGTGCCACCAATGTAATCAAGCCAAGACTTCCCAAGTGTGAGTGGAGAAGAACAAGGAGTGCATGCAAGGAAGATAATGAATAAATGGAAGATGTGAAGGCCATAAGCAGCAGTGATGTAACATATTCATGATAGAGATGAGGAGAGTGAGGGAGGAAGGAGATCAGTAAGTTTGAATCCTAACCAAGCCAAGCCATCATGTGTGCAAATAGTCTCAGAGCAAGTGGGGTTAGAATGGGATATGAGGCCAATAAGAATTGTGAATGAAGAGATTGCATGTGAAGGGATCCAGGCATGGAGTAGAAGGAACCCGAGGAGATGAAACAGATGCTAGAACATGTAATGTATGTATTGTGCCTTGGAAAGGAATCATGGAATTAGTGGATGGAGGAAGCTTCTTAAATTGATATTCATCAAGGCCTAATAGCAACAAAAGTATCTTGAAAGTAGGATTCATTTTGATTTCAATTGGGATTAAAGTTAAGATTGCACAATGTGCCATCATTAAGTTCTATGAATCAGACTCATCATCAAAATCATCAGTACTAGCATTGTCTTGTTGTATAGCATTATCAAGAATATTGGTAGGAGTGGACTCAGATGTAGAATTGGGAGGAGTCGTGATAGGTGGAGAAGTAAAAACCATGGGGGTGGACATAGTGGGTGATATAATATCAGTAGTATGAATAGGAATGGATGGAGTGGATGGAGAAATATCAAAAGAAGAAGAAGTAGGAGCACTAGATTGACCAACATCATATGTACTAACTTTGTGATATGGAATTGGCTGAGATGGAGGAATGGGCATGATAATGATAGGATCTATGCAAAAAAAATTGAATGGCTTGGATCTGCAACAATAGTATGTTCATAACCATCATGTAAGAATTTAACACACCGATGAATTGTAGATGGAACAACATGCATAGCATGAATCTAGGGTCTGCCAAGTAAGCAATTGTATTGAAATGTGGCATCAATGACAAAGAATACAGTAAGAACCATTTTAGGCCCAACCTGTAAAGGTAGGGTGATGGTGCCTATGCATGTACGAGTGGTAGAATCATAGCTACAAATGACTTGAGAATATTTGTTAATTATATTGTTGGGAATGCACATTTTCTTGAGGAGAGAGAGAACATAGGTTTATAGCAGAGCCATTATCAATGAGTACACACTTAATGCAAATGGTACCAATAGTAGCAAGTGATAAGACAAAGGTGCAAATGGATTCTTCAGTAGAGAAGGAGGGATATCCTCATCACTAAAAGATATAGAATGTGGTAAATTTTTTAAGAGATTGAATGAGGTGAGAAAATGCAACAGGTGAATTATTGCTTTTAATGATGTAAATAGAGCAAAGAGCAACCTCTAATGTGTGATGAAAATTGGGTGCACTGCACAATAGATCATAAAGAGAGATTTTTTTTGGTGTATTCTTGATCTTCTCAATGATGTCATAACCCTTAGAGGTAGTGGAAGGAACTGTAGAAGTGATAGGAGGTGGGACAGAAGAGGGTGGAGCCATAGGAGGATGAGTGCGATGAGTGGTAACAACATTGATTTTTAGATCAGATATGGAGTAAAAAAGTGAGGAGGATGCTGAGTACGAACTTGCATAAAATCAAGAAGCAGTAGTAACAATACCATAAACCTTGGTCAGAGTAAAAGAAGGATAAGAAGAATGATCCATGAATGTAGAAGAAGGAGATAGATTTTGATACATTTTCAGAAGGTAGGGTTTGAATGATGGGTTCACCAAATGATTTAACAAAAATTAGAATATTATGCTAAAACCTAATTCCAGAGTCACATATGATAAATAAATTCTAAAATATAGATTTGACACAATAAATAAGCTAATAAAATATGAAACCCTAAGTGCAAGAGAGAGAGGAATGACTTAGTTGATTTGTGCTCTTAGTCTGGATTCATGAAATGATGAGACTAGGAAAAATGTTGAAACAGGAAGTGATCTGTCATTATTGCTGCAAATAAATTCTATAGACTCACAAAACAGGATGAACATGGGTTGCCCACAGTAGGATAGGGGCCTGGGCGCCGATGAACCTCTACTAGGAACCTGTGACTGTGAAATGGTCAGAACTTGATTTCTAGAGTGTCACACAAGTGTCACAAGTATTTTATTGATTGCACTGTATGTCACAATATGATCGTTGAGGTACCTGTAACTTGTAAAACAAAGATTCACCTTCAAAACCCACAATACCACATCAAACCAAAAAGAAATATGTAATATGGGGAGTCAGACTGACCCCGAAGGTCACTTGAGAGTGAACTTACAACCGAGCGTTGCACTACATCTCAGACTCCATGTAGTTCTTGTGAATGTGTGAAACAATCATGCCCTAAGATGCCCTTGTGTGAGTGCACTTGATAGTGGGCTAGCTAGATGTAGAAATGTAGATAGATGTGTGGATGGAATAAAGAAATATCCCCTTCCTATGTGTATGTATGCAAAAAATGTAGTCCCTTTCCCTTGATTGAATGCCAATGGATGCTTTGAAGTGCTTTAGGATCCTTTTGAGTGCAAGCTTAGGTGATAGTAATGATGTTTAGAGCTTGGTCCTTTATTTTGGTCACATAACTATGTATTTATATGATTCCCTTGTTTGAATTTTGTAATTGACAACTAGAAGGCCAACCATAAGAAAATAAGATGCCCAAAAGATAAAAGAGGCCTAAAAAGAGTGAGTAAGGTAGAAAGAGGTCAGGGGTGCCCAAAGGGGACGAGGGTGCTTGGGCGTTGGCATCCTGTGAGCGCTAGTGTCTGAAGTCATAAAATATAAAAAGTAAAGTACGGAAGTGGGTTGTAGGGTGTGCAAGACCAAATAGACAACAAGAAATAAAGAAAATAGGCCAAAGACAGTTGTCAATTACTAATTTTCTTTCTTATAAATCATATGAATGTAGTATGTGTTTATGGACCTAGAAATGTACCCAAGTGCATAATTTTGTGTCCTACACAAGGATAAAAGCACCCAAATCATACAAGAGTGACGATCACTAGTTTCACTCATGGGAGGTTCTATTCTAGGTGTAGAAATAGGTATATTATAGGATAAACAAGTCTCTAGTGACAATATTTTCTAATTTCTAACAACATAGTCAATTATAGGTTACTATCAGGAACAACAAGAACAAAATCAGTAGTAAGTTATATATTTTGGTTAAGGGACCTAATAACTTTTCTTTCTCAAGATCATCCATGACTAGTTTCTATTGGGTTTGTGACCAAATGCATTGGAACTTATACTTGGGGAAACATTAATGGTTGGAGAGAAAATCTTATAACTCTTCTGATACTCTTCCCTTGCAATAGGATACCTAAATCCTTATTTTGATGACATAATGTTTAAATCATCACTCTAGTGATAGGATGCCCAAATCCTTAGTTTAGCGATAAGACTTAAATCCTCAATTTGGTGAAAGGATGCCTAAATCCTCAACACTATTCCAATGATCTCTAAGGGAAATAATATACAAGAATAGTTGTATCTCTTCTCTCATGGAATACATGTGTATTTTATCCTTGATTCATTTGTATTTGTATTTTAATTTCATTTTATCATGAGAATTGACTATACTTATCTTCTTTTTTAGGTCCAACCTTACTCTAACAAAAGCTCCACATTCAAATGGAACAAGGAACAATCTCAATCATAATATGCTCCAAAAAAGGAAATATCTAATAAGGAATAGATGAAAACATAATTTATACTAGGTATGTAAGGTCACCCTGGTATCCTTATCCTCTTCTAGATTCCACGATACACATTTTATAATATCCATTCAGAACAATATCAACTACAATCCTCATTCGAAATGGTATCAAACACAATCCTCATTTGGCACGCTATCGGCTACAACTCCCTTTAACTATCCACAAGGTACATTTTTCTTATCTACTTAATGCTCTTAAATATTCATTCATGAACATAAAGTGGGACAAATTCATTCACTTTATATTTACATCACACCTCTAAGTATGTTTTTATATGCATGATTCCTAAGTAATAAATATAGACATTAACAACATATGGTTTTGATTTTTCATTGCTTTATCCTTTCTACACTCTTATTTTTTACCTTTCTTAAATGGTTACTTTACTTTTGGACATTGGATAACATATGACCCAACTTTTTATTTTTGTTATATCCTCCAAGAATACTGGACACTACCGCCCATTAAGGATAAGAGAACCCAGGTGCTACTGTCCCCTTTTCGTATTTTTATTTTTTCTCTCTCTTTTTCATGTTTGAAATGACACATTGTTTGTTATCTTTTCTAAATTACTACCCATCACTTTGGGTTTTCCTTTTTGTTTATTAATGATGAGAATTCAAACAAGGGAATCATATATATAAACACACACACACACACACACACACACACACACACACACACACACACACACACACACACACACACACACACACATACTTGACTTACACATACATGCATGCATACATATGTTGAACCATGTTGTATTGGTTGTTGTTTTCATTGATGTCACATGACATTGATGGAAAAAGAGGATTGAAATGGCATGGAGGTAGGTGTTTATCAGTGGTGTTCAATTCTCTCAAGTTGGGTTCTTGAAGTCTTCGAGATGGATTTGGGATGCTACAATCTTAAATGATGAGGTAGTTGACCACTAAAGGTAGAATGGGGGTTGGTATACTTAGATAAGAGGTTCTACATATCAGATATTATATTACTAGTAGGGGAAATAACTCTTAGAGTGATTTTCAAGTCATTTTGTGAAAGTCCCCAGTTGAAACTAAGCTCATTTAGGGCCTGTTTATAGAGCCCGATGAGGTGTAAAAAGGTTGGTACATTTCATGAAAAGATCAAGTGATCATTAGAGGGGCCCAAATATGGTTTTTAGGGCATGTAAGAGCAATAACAAGGTTTACTTTATCTCCTGGAAGAAAATTTCAAAAGCTCACCAAAGTTGGCCTTGAGGACTAACAGTGTAGGCTGATGCAAATGAGATAGGTATGAATTATACATGAAAAATTATGGCTAAAAAAACTCATGAAATGTGTAGAGGATTTTCTTACAGTGCTTCATGCCAAATTTCATCAAGTTTTGAAGAGGTATGTGAAAGTTGTGAAAGTTTCTCTAAAACTGGGTTCATTGAAAAATGCAAAATGAGTTGTCTATCTTCTTAGCACCCAAGAAAAAATATGAAGGATTATTTTAAAAAATCATCGAATAAATTTTTAGAGAAAATTTCAAGCCTGAAATGTTGCAAAAAGTTTGAAACAATTTGGTTAAGAATTAAGGAAGTTATTAGTCTTTTTTCTACTAGTGTTTTCTCTCTCTCTAGGGGCTCTTTCTTAGAGTTGATAGGATTAAAATGAGTTTTCTAACTCTAGATAATTTGTGAAATTTCGTACACTTTTCATAAGTATAGAAAACCATATATAATTAAAATTTTTGACTTTATTGTACCTCAGGGTGGATTGTGCTATATAGGCATGTATTTGCTCTGTAAGACTAGGTATGGGCAGTTATACAATAAGCACTCCAAGATTATATTTATTCAGTAAAAAAATGTTGGGAAAAGTTTATTCAGAGTTCATGAGGTGTCATTACCTTCTATAGGGCCAAGGAAACTAATTGGAACCATCATTCAGTGTGGTGAAGTGTAAGTCTACTCTAAATGTGTTAATGTCTTCTAATGTCTTGTATGTTGTTAAGGGAACATGACAAACCAACTTGTATATATATCTCCTCAAAATATTGTAGGCTATGACTAGAGAAGCATAAAACTTGATTGATCTCTTTTCTTTTAATATTCAAGGGAAAATGAGTAGCTAGTTGAGGGATAGGTTACAAGTAGGTAGTCAAGTCTCATAACTAGTTTATGGTGCTTCCAACACAGACCTGAACTGATTGTTATAATTGATCTCATTCAAATGGTGATCATAAAATTATTCACATAATAATATGGTAGAGTGAACTCCCAAAGAAATGATGTGCTCTAAAAACTCAAAGTACACTGTGATGGTCATCCATATGAAGCTCGGTCACGGTGTCTAGCTACTGTGCACTATCTTTCTAAGGTTCCAGGAGTAATTGGAGGAGTTTCATATCATATCAATGCATGGAAAATTTTTGGGGCACTCCCACGTGACCATAGCATCTAAATTTTTTTAGTTTCATTGAATATTGAGTGAGAAATCAATTTTTTAAGAGTCTCAGGCTTCTACAGTGTTCAAAACCCTGATTCTAGGGTTTGAAAGTGAGAAACTATTCGAATCTCGAATTCTATCCAATGAAAATTCACAAAAAATTGTAGACATCTTTGTTTGGGTGGTACGAATGTTTTGCAAAAATAATTTTGTAATTTCCTTTTGAAATCAGAAATAGTTTCCTAACAGTTGTCATGCACAGTCGTGAGGACAGTAAAATGGTGTTTATTGTAAAATTAAGAGCTTTATCTTACAAATGGAGAACTTTGTCTTGCTGTACTCGACTCCAAGGTGGAAAAATAAGTTTGGAAATCCTCAAAAAAATTTAAATGGTACAATTCAATCTTTTCTTCGTGATAATTGTATTAAGGTGCTACCAAAGTTGAACTCATGTTGTAAAATTACATAGTACAGTGCTATATGTTTGCAAAATTGGACTTGAGATGTAATCAAATACTCAAAATGACTCTAAAGAAATTTTGAAAGGATGTTTAAGGTATCGGATGGTCTTTGGTGGCTACATTGTTCAGTCTTGAAGCAAAAAAAGCATGGAGATGTTGTTATAAGTTGTTTATTCTTCTAGTTAAGGTGTAGATTTGTTGGTCAAAGAATACTTGTCAAAGATCACACAAGGAGTCCGTGTAGGATATAAGGACTGGAACCATGGGTGCGGAAGGACAAGGTCCCATGCATGGAAGACAAGTTTAGATTTCAGGACTTATATAATTTTGAGCTTGAAGACCTGTTTTTAGAAGATGGCGTGCGGATCACATCAACGATGCAGAGACGTGCACGCCATGTATTGTCTATCTTTGGAGAATCGGTTCGAAGTGTTGATGCATGAAGACAAGCTAAGAATATAATTAACACTTCATTTCACTACAAGAGGACTATAGATAGCGCACTTGCATGTGTGGCTATGATTGTAAATGGCATGTGGCTATCAATAGGATGTGGGCTATGTCTGGAATGGATAAGCGGTGAAGGGAAAGTCCCCACCCCTATATATGATGTTAGGTGCATAGTAAATGTGTGTATTACAAATATCTGTAACTATGTAGGTATTACTGAGAGTTACATGTATGTATGTGTAACAAAGAATAGACGTATATGATTGAACTATTGTGTCAGTTCCATACGTGCATTGGTATAGATTGACAATTACTGTAAGGAGCTTCTGTATTTATTAATAGATGTATAGATATTGGCTGAATCTAAGTGTCATCCCGTGTAATTGAGTAGTGCATGTTAATGGTTAAACCATGATTATTGTTTAAGCTTGTTTTTTTTCATAGAACTGAGTGTAGCATGCATTGTGGAATGATGGATTAGTTATGAATACTATATGTTACTTCCTTCATCATCTTAACATCTTGTTACAGCAACCCTAAAAAGGGACTTGGTACCTTTGGGTGCTTCGGGTGAGTGCTCAGTCTAGGCTAAGTTATGTGCCAGCGCAACTAGGGTGTTATCTGGTAAATTCTAGGTTGCATCATTGGTTTTTTTTACCAGGACCTCTTTTCTAGTTGTTTCAGGATGGTTCGCGATGAAGACATACCAGTTAACTCTAGCAAGTATTGAGGGAATAGATACTTGATCTGGAGGAATAATATGAACAGTGGTTCAGCACTGGATCTAAGTTTAATGCACACACTTGGGTAGAACAGAACATGTATGACAACTTATATGAGAGCTTTTTTGTTATCTTTCTAGTAGAACTATATGAGTGGCTTACTTCTTATGCATCTCAATTGGAACTGGAGGTATTGTGCACTTGTCTAGACATAGGAAGAATTTCAGGCCCTCTATGATGTTGATCTGATCTAGGACACACACGGGTAGGAACAGGTTTGTTTTAAGATGGCAGACCTAGTGGCAGAGAAGCAGAGAGAGGTAAGGCAGTTTAAGTATAATGAGGCACATGAGAGGGAGATATAGAAGCAGTGTTCCATTGCAGAGAGTATGGCAAGGAGGAGAGAGATGGCTCATGAAGGATTTACATCTCACGTAGAAGACGTGGAGCCAGAGCATCAAGAACTCCCCCATCTTGGAAAGCATGATAGAGATCCCCCCTCAGCCTCACACAGAGGTGCGCCTAGTAGAGACTACCTGGACCACGGGCGGGCATTCTTAATCCACCTGGTGGCCTAGCCCTTGCACTTGGTTTTTTTAGTATCTAGTACGATAAGTAACCAACAAACTAACTTGGGAAGTAGGAGAGCAGGAGTAATTCAGGGATCAAGTATATCAATGGCAAGACAAATGGCTTCAATGTCATTTGGAGGAGCATTCTTAGGCGCATCATCCACACAAAATGTGAGTGCACAGAATTTTGGATTCACCTCTGGAAGTGGAACTACCTCACAGACTGTAAGGGTTTAGTATAGTACTACTATCGGAGCACATGGGAGTACGTCTATAGGCGCTATTCCAACTACAGGTGGTGGGTCAGGAGGTATAGGTGGTTCTAGTTCCGGTGGATCTGGTGGTTCTGGAGGCAGAGGGAACACAGGAGGTTCCAAATCAGGTGGTCAAGGTCTGTAACAACCACAAAATATTTACATGGAGATGTATCTTTATCTCCTGGAGTATAGAGGTATAGAGGATGCTGCTGAACATGTGCATATGTGTGAAATATTGTGGCGCGCTAAAGAGATCACAGCTATTGAGAAAAAGGCAATTCAATTCGCCACTACATTATAGGGGTGTGCACACAGCTGGTATAGGAAATTTGACCCTGATCAAACTTTTCTGGATTATGTAAGCATTGAGAGATGCTTTCTTGAAAGAGTTTCATATACTTAAGTTTGAGCATAAGAGTATAAGTGCACTCAAGGATATCAAGCAAGGCACTACTGAGAGTGTACGTGAGTATGATGCTCATTTTAAGAAACTGTTATCTAAGTTATCCTATGATATTCATGCTAACCAGCATGCACATACGGTTTGTTGGGGGATTGATTACACATTTTAGAAGGGCGTTGTCACATAATACATACACTAATCCGCATGAACTGCTAGAAGCATCTTTACGTGTTGAGGGAGTTGGGAGCATTGACATTGGCATCACTCCATTCTTAGAGGCACAAATTGCAGCTATGGCAAAACAGTTAGAGAAGCTATCACGCAAATTTAGCCCATGAAACACGCTCAGGAATTTGGTGTACAGATTGTGAAGTGGAAATTTCACACCAAGGATAATTTCCCTTGCCGATCTATACTCTCATTACTATTGGACTATGAAATTTGTCATTTGAATCATGATGCAAGTCGTTGTCATTTGTTACAAGCGCACGATAAGGAAGA
This sequence comes from Taxus chinensis, assembly GCA_019776745.2. Classification (NCBI taxonomy): domain Eukaryota; kingdom Viridiplantae; phylum Streptophyta; class Pinopsida; order Cupressales; family Taxaceae; genus Taxus; species Taxus chinensis. The sequence goes on along the minus strand of CM034153.1, from coordinate 675,582,324 downwards.
ATGTATCTTGATTTTGCAATATTTACAGGTCCATGACCCATGATACTGAGGATTGTCGGTTAATTGGTCACAATCCAGGATGCTATAGACATTTTTGTATGACAGACAAGTATAATAGATAGTTCTAAGGGGTAAGAATAAGCACCAGGATCGGGATCATAATCAAACGCGCTATGACAGGAATGAGAGGCACTTTGAAGGAGGTCATGGATGGGGACGTGGATTTCGTGGTGGCTATGGAGGATGAAGTCGTGGTGGAGGAAGAGGTGAGTTCCCTTGTGGAACATGTTATACTTGTGGATCTCCTGACCACTAAAAGCGTGAATGTCCTCAGAATATTTCATGTTCTTATAGACACCTATTTTTTAATATAGCCACCCCTCAGTCGTCTCGCATTCACGCTACTTCCATTCTTGCATCTTTTTCTCTTAAATTACATGAAATCCTATCCATTTGCTTAATTAATTATCAAATGGGCTCCATGTAGACCCATTTGATAATTCAAATTTTTTGATATTATCTCCATCTTCCACAAATTATTAATTCATGAGTATTGATATACCCATTTGACACATTTTTTCTTAAATTCAAAAGGTGGAATCTATCATCCCACCTACCCAGTCCCACATGTTCCCCACTTAAGTCAAAACCACTTCTCACCTAAAAATCAATCTCCACCTAAAAATTCAATTCCCTCAAATTATTAAATTATTAACCCCACCCATGAAGTCAATAATTCACAATCTCAATATCTGACAACAAATCCAACAAACCAATAGTTAAAGTGAACACATGGCTTCACTATTACACCTAACCATGTCCCCACTCCACATCACACTTTTCTTTTTCTCACATCATGAACCCTACCATCAAATCAACTCTTCATCATGTCCTCTTAATCAAAATTGCTTTTGCAAATTATGGTTCTTTCGTTAATCCTCTATTTTAATCCAAATTCAAATTATAAATATGAGCCTTCTCCCCCTCAAAAAAAGAAGGAAGAAATTCATGTGAATGCTGTGAGATTTTATTCATTTTATAATATCATTATTATTCTATTTGGGTGATAACACGTGGGATTTCCATGACATTCTGCTCATGATTTGGGTTCATGTGATGAGATTCATGTTGCACGCATCAGATTAGTAATTTGTGTCTACATACCGGTACCATCTAGGTTCTTTTATTTATCAATTTGTATGTCATTTGTTTTGGACGTCTATTATACTATTATTCTTATCACACGGGGGTTGACAACCACTAAGGAAGTTAACGCTTCCCTGATCTACTTTGTCAGGCAAGCCCCCACATAAAATCTCTAATCATTATTTTCCTAGTGTATGTGAGTTATAGGTTTGTCGAGATCACACCAAGGACTCTGATATCAACTTTGCGCCTGTATCATCCATCATCATCTCCAAGGTACTAAGCCCTTATATACTCGACATGGTTTTGTGTTTCTTGATTACTCATACACTCACCTGGACAGGAATCTAGAAACACAGATCAACATTTGGCACACCCGGTGGGACCAGATCCAAGTTCTGGTCATGTTTTTTCTTGCTCACTTTGTATAGGTGTCATATGTATAACAGTTATTGTATTTTATATTATTGAAAGTATGACATCGTGTCAATCTAGATATTTGTTCTGCAGTTGTCATTTGTAGACTCACCCGCTTGCAGGCTCTTTGGTACTATTTTTGTCCTAGTGTTGTGGTGTGTCCAGGTAATTGATTATGTTGCCATTAAGGTACATCGATTTCTTGTTTGAAAAATTTTGTTATTAATTTTTTTATGATCAAAGTAAAATCTTATTATTATTTTTGTTTATTGATAATATATATATCTATATAAAGTATAATAATAATAATTAATAAAAAAAAATTAATCTTAATCATACCCTACACTTCCCCATCTCCACCTTCCTCCTTACCCAAACTACCATCCTCCCCCAACTCCCATTTACCCGGCCTATTCTCCACCCTCTCTCCTCCGCTCCCTACCCGAGCTACCATCCTCCCTCCTCAAACTCTGTCTGATCCCTCACCCCTCAACATTGACTTAACCCATTATCCACCTTGATCCACTCTGCCCCACGTAGGTCTACCCAACTCTCCTACAAGCTCCCACAGCCATCTCTTTCCCGCTGAGCCATTCCCACTAACCTCTACCCTCACTGTGCATATCCCCGACCTCCATCCTCACCCTTTCGCTTACCACCTCACCCGATGACTCCTCCCCATGAGCCTGCCCTGTCACCTTCTTCCACCGTACCTCTCATGTCCTTCCTCTATACCCAATCTCCATTCCAAGATCTTATCTACCCTTGGCCACCTCCCCTACCTATCTACCCACACTACTCCTCTTCTATGAACTCCCATGCCATTTCTTTCCCGCCGCGCCATTCTCACCAACCTCCACCCTCACTGCGCATATCCTCGAGCTCCATCCTTACCTGCCACCACACTCCTCTCCCCACATCCCTTCTCCTAGCTTCCTTCGACCTCTACACCAACTAAGTCATGTTGCTTCACCCTTCCCTCCACCTCTCTCCTTTTTCTGAGTCCTCACGAACCTCATGTTGACCCTTAACATTACATCTCATAATCATTTCATTTCATGTTTATAGTTTTTTGTGATTTTCATTATAGAATCACCATTTCCAGGTATTATTTCTCATTATAGGTGTGTAGAATCAACACTCTGAATGGAAACAACTGTACAGTCTCTTTGAAATAATTGATACGCGACATCCTTGATCAACAGTGCCACTAAAATCTAGTATGTCGGTCTATCATTTTCTAAAACACATAGTGGATAGATAATGTTGTTCAACATTGAAGTAAGGTTCAACATAAAAAATGGTTTCTTTTCAAATTTGCTCTATTGTGGTTAATTCACTAAATATCCAACGTTGAATGCTTTCACTTGTTCCTAACACAGTTTCAAAATCCACGTGAGCTTTACATTTTACAACAATTAATCGACAATTCTTTAGATCATGTTTGTAAATGGTGCTTGAATAATAATTTGTCTATTTATAGTTATTGGCTTACAATTTGTTAGAACATGTCTATAAAGAATGCTTTGGTAAGTAGTATTGCGAATAGAATTAACTTCATAGTCTCCTTATTATAATTGGCTTACCATTTCTCATAAAATACTTTACCATTTCTAGTAACTTGGCCATCATAAAAAAAAAGTGAAAAGAAATGTTTACTGAGGTTATTCACTTCATTTAAATTATTTGATAGTATATTGGTTCACTTGTTGTCTTTATATTTTAATTTAATATCATTTTTTATTTATCATCATTTGAAAATCATTTCATGAATTATTTCCAACTACCATAATTTATTACTTAAATAGACTACTTTGGCCTCGTGTCTTATAGTTGTTTTCCTTTTTGCAGGATAATGTCTACAACGTTGTGATCACAAAATAACGCTGTCAAAGACCAATATCGAAACCAAACACATCGTGCAAAACATTTTTATCGACTTCACCAGTAATCGTAAATGGTGCCATTTTAGGGTACCCCGGGCATTCTAGATCACTGAGTGGCACTTTCAAAACTTGTCGCCTGATTCTTCGAAGCATACTCCTTGCTTGGCTCAACTTGCTGTCAGATAAAAAGGAAAAGTGATATACATGTATTCTTCAGTTTTCCCTATTTTCTCTTTTCTGCATTGTACTTTCCCATTCCTGGTTGATTGTCAGCATCGAATTTCATATTTTGATTTTGGAGTAAAATGAACCTGTGCATTCTGCTTGCTCACATAGTGTAACTAGAGGTTTAAGTATTTGCATCACACCTATCATCACACACTACCTAAAAATTTCACAAATTAATCAACACATCGAAACATTCCTTGCACCTGGTTCATTGATTGGGATTTGATCACCCAACAGAACCATTTCAGACATTTCCCAGCCATAAATTACCTGAAACCAAACATAGTTTACCTTCTTCTAGGTCCTCTTTCAGCGTTTTATTTTACACACATTCTTGATTAAAAAAAATTTGTTTGTCTGGCTTGTTTGTTAATATAACAACGATTTCCTTTTTATGCCCGTAATCACTCGATCCACTACTAAAAAGATGGAACACAACCTCGCCACACACAGTGCTTCATCCCAATCAATCACTACATCAACAACTTCATCATCTGTGTTTCTTCCTATCTCACTCATAGGCACCCATCCTCTCACTAATATTCCTCATTCAATACCTTTCACCCACACTATGACATTAGACCAACATTCCATCCCATCTAGGCCAGCCACTCCACCCTCTGTCAGATCAGAGCCTATTGGTACTTCAGTCTTCCCTCTTGGAGACCCAGAATTCAGACAGATTCTTGATGCCAACCCTGTGGCCCTTCAAGACTATCTTTTAAGAAGATACATACACCTCCCTCTGGATGGCCCACCACTTCAGCAGGTCTATCCTTATAATATTGGTTCTGAAATTCCTCAATCTATGGCCTTACATGATTTTACATCATCCTCCACCAACCCATCGCACACCAGACCACCCAGGTAGTTACACCCATTCTGCCCAATCTTCCTCACATCAACACGACTATCGTGACTGCCATCCCTACCACTACAACAACTCTGATGGTCACTGGTACCTCCATTCAACCATCCCATGTGTCAAATCCCTTATCCGAACAACAAATTCCTTCTACATCACAAGTCTATACCCTCAATTCTCAACTTCCTCCAACCATACCTTTGCAACATACAGTGTCATTTCTAGTCTATCAACCCACATATACCCACATCCCCACTCAACAGTTACTTCCACAACCTCCACAATCTCAACAATCACACCATGCCCCTATTTCTCACCAACACACATTCTATCAACAACCACCTCAACTATCACACATAGCTTACACTCACCCATATAAAATTCCTCATATACCCACACATATGCAAGTCCAACCACCACCTTTCACTGCTCAACAGACACTTCCTAATGACCCCATGCAAATCTTGATAGGTTGGTTAGCCAACCTAGAGGCTACTACGTTAGGGTCCAAAGTCACATTGTCTTATGAACAAATATGTAATGAACCCATCCATCCATCCATGCCCATGAAACCATATCCTCCACACTGGGAATTGCTAAGTTTAAGTTTAACAGCAAGGAGGACCCTCAACAACATCTCAAGAGCATTTAAACATACATGTTATCTCATTGTGCATGACCAAGACTTGATGCTTCGTACTTTCCCCATGTCTTTGGTTGGTCCTGCCTTAGAGTGGTATAATAATATTCCCCAGTACTCCATATTTTCTTTTTCCCAGCTTGCACAATTATTTCTTGAGCATTTCTCCATTAATATCATGTGTAAAATAACCATCAATGACTTGTATACTATCTCCAATTCGAAGATGAATCCATCATGGATTTCGTCGCATGATGGCAAATATGATAAATCAATTATCTTTTCCACTACCTCAAACTGACCTCATCGAGCTCTTCACACGCTCTTGCCAAAAGCATATTTCCTCCACCTTGCAAATCCAATCATTTTGACACTTTTGAAGAGGCTTTTACCATGGCCCGCAAGCTTGAGACATGTGCCTTAGAATAGGGGCATTTAAAATTAAAGACCAATAAGCCAAAAACTGAATTTGTCAGACCGTCCATATCAAATGATAAATCGAAGACAACTACCAATGCCATCGTTGTTAGATCATCTCCTACCCCAACATCTACAGTGACTCAACAATGATTCACACGACCAATGCCCAATTATACTCCCTTAGGAGAATCATACAGTGTCATCTTTGACAAGTTGATAACAACACACTTGATCACACTACCGCCTATCCAACTTGTTAACGAATCTAGGCCATGACCTGTGTGGTATCAAGAGGATCACTATTGCAAGTATCATCAAGTCCAAGGACACGACATAGAAAAATGTCGGAACGTTCAAGGATTCTGTCCAAAGGCTCATCGATCAGGGAGAACTTCAAGTGGATAACCCGAATGCCTCATCCAATCAACCTTTAGATATTTTTAAACAACCATTTCCAAATCATACACCCACATCCATAAACCAGACTACTCCTACTTCTGTATCTCAAACCCCTAGTACCCACACCATAAACACTATCCATGTCGGCGATAAAAGTCCAATTTCCCCCACAAGTTTACCTTCTTCATCAACCATTACATCAGTCCCCTTTGATACATTATCTACATCCCCAAACACATCAACATTCATCTCTGCATCAACATTGGTTACATCTGTGCCCATGTCAGTACCCTTTCCTATACTCACATCTTTCTCAACACCTACCGCCCTCTCCTCAGATGCAAATATCACTTCTTGTATCATTACCCCTTACATCTACTCCATTAAACCCAATCACCTTGTCAGAAATTATCCCACCTCTACCTGTTATCTCATCCTTAGCTTCTCTTCCAATCCCTCTTTCTACACTTCTACCAACACCTACAACATCTACTATTTTACAATCACCTATCTCATCTCCCTCTTCCACGGCCATGTCATTACTCGATGATTTTTGGCAAACATTCCAGCATTCCTTAATTTCAAATTATCGTCCCATTTCTTCTATACCATTAGACACTCACACATCGGTGCAGTCCCCACAAATATCCACTTCAATATCTCTGGTTCCTCCTGTAGAGATTCTGGTCATTCCCTCTAACAATCCACATTCATATACAAGACCTAGACCCCCATTTCCCAAGCGTTCTCTTTCACATCCTCGTCCAAAAGTAGACCTCACTATTCCTGATAGAAGCTCCTCGGAAACCACATTGTCTCCTTCTATTTTAGGACCACACCCCTCATCTTCCTCTTCCATTTTAGGAACCTTCCCTTCACCAAAAACACATACTACCACTAGAACAATGCAACCACCCTTTTCCAACCAATATCTTAAAGACAAATTCAAAGGCGTCTGTGTCTTCCACTACTATCCTGCATCAAGCACATTCATCTGCCTTTTCCAAATCCAAAACAATGTCTAAAGCCATCATTACATCACCACCTTCCCATGCATCCTTCCAAAGTTCTCCGTCGATAACACCAGGTTATTATACCACTATGTTTCACCAACTACTCCAAGCCTCAGCCATCACTTTACCGCCAATTAAATTTTTTGATCCAAATGCACCAAGACCTTCCTGGTTTAATTCCAATCTTGTTTGTGCATTTCACCGTGCCCCTGGACATGACACTGAATGTTGCAAAGCTCTCCAATCCATCATGCATCATTTTGTCAATAAAAATATTAACGATAAAAGACCAATTCTACCATCTCCTCCATCAACTTCCACATCCCAACATGCATCTGTTCAAACATCTCGACCACCCTTTTCATTAAGAAATCTTGTCAGTACTCCACTACCAAATAGAGATATAACCACCAATGCCACCAACATATTACCAAAAGAGGATGATCCTCAGGATCATCCTCCTCTTGTAATCAATGTTGTTTGGATAACCACCCATTCAAAGCCATATAACTCTGACTCCACCTCACCATCCGCCCCTAAGACTTATGTCGCTATCCCTCCTCCTAAGGAGCTCGCTGCCTCCACACCTCCATCACAGCCAAAGGTTGTCATCACTGCTCCTACCAATCATCCCGCAACAATGCCTTCATCTTCTTCTAAAGCCAAGGTATCTGTTCTGGCCGCCCCAAATCCTTCCTCCATTGAACATACCATTATTAAACAACTTCACCAGGCCCCTATCAAAATGTCACTCTATGAGCTCATTCAAAGCTCTCCACATCATAAACAAGCTCTCATAGAGGTCTTGCAACAGATCCCGGTATCCTCTGATGAGCCCTAGCCTTTTGCGGCTTTAGCTCATGCCTTCACAACATCTGCTACCGTATCATTTGAAAGTTCAGAAATCCCTAGGATACCACAAGAAGAACATGATCTACCATTATTCATCACAGTCTATATCGATGACACCTACGTCCATCAAACCATGATTGACAATGGTGCCAGTATTAATATCATTTCTTCTCATACCTTCAATCAGCTTAAATTTCCCAATACCATTGTTGCCAAATCTCCTACCATTCTTCACGGCTTTAACGATGTTGTCACTCCCCCATTAGGAATGGTTGTTCTTCCTATCCGTGTCAGCCATAAACTCCTCCACGAACTTTTCTACATCATTGAAGGAGAATTCCAATATAATATTTTACTGGGACGTCCTTGGATTCACGCTATGCATTGTGTTCCGTCTACTCTTCATCGTTGTATCAAATATGAACATGAAGGGAATACTTATGCTCTTCCAGCTGAGATCCCCCCTTCCAAGACATGTCGCATGATCTATAGACCTAAAGATGTCCTTGTTCCTAAAACCAATTTTTCTCCTGATGCATCCACCAGTTCTTCTGTACCTCCATCTACCCTGCCTCAGATAAATTCTTCTGATCCTATAACACAAAATCTTGCTTTAGGGGAATATCAACTCCTCACTCTCAATACCCTTCCTTCTCCTAATCACCTCGGCCGCCCTGATAAAGCCCCTATGTATCAATTGAATGTTGGGGAAATTGTCTTGTTTGGCCCTTCTTCCCTCAAAACCAATTTAGTATATGGCGGCCTTGATCAACCTTCTTCTCACACTGAAAATCATTTTCATGCCAAATGATATACAAGTGATTTCAGATTTCTTAGTAAACCATATTTCGCTCACACATACCTCTATCGTTGTGCATGGAAGGGGTTTGGTTTGGGACGCTATGAACAGGGCCCTCATGGTAATATCTTTGCTCGAGCCCATGAATCATGTCAAAAATTTGGTTTGGGATATGATGATCCCACCATACACCCTCCTGGAACATATGCATCTTCTCCCATTCATATTGATTCATCCATTTCTTCTCCATCCGAATATACTACTGATTCAAAACATATTTCTTCTCCTTCCAACTATCCTACAGATTCAAATAATATCTCATCTCCTTCCAACTATCCTTCCAGCTCAGATAATGATTTTTCTCCATCCAATTATCTCACAGATCTAGATCAAGATGATACGGTTCCTATTCCCCCTAACTTTTTTTTTGATTTCGACCATCTTTCTCAGACTGGTGACTTATCAAGCCAAAAATGAAACCCGGTACTTTTCCCCTTAAATATCTAGAAATGGTAGAGGAAGATTCCCCTATCATTGACATTCTTCAATGCGATGATGACACTTCCATTCTCTCTTACATGGGAGCCGAAGGTTCTCAAGATCAGAAAACTCATCCGCCAGAAAAATCCAATCTCTTGAATGAATCCACTATCAACATTACTATTGGAGTGCCTCAGGAGCACCACATCCTTAAAATAGGTCAGTCTTTGACACCTCAAGAGCTCGAAGCCTTCACTTCATTTTTGTCCAAACATAGCCAAGCATTTGCATGGTCATATTTGGACATGCCAGGTCTCGATCCCTCCATCGTTGTCCACAACATCGTTGTTATCCCCAATGCCAAACCAGTCAGACAGAAGCTTCGTCGAATGCATCCTTGAGTTGCTCTTCTTATGAAAGAAGAATTGCAATGTCTCCTATCTGCCAACTTCATTATCCCCATTGATTATCCCCAATGGGTTTCTAACATTGTACCCATCGTAAAAGCATCTGGAAAGCTTCGTATATGTACTGATTTTTGAGATCTTAACCTCATATGTCCTAAAGATGATTTCCCTCTTCCAAGTATTGACCAACTTGTAGATCTTACAACGGGGCATGAGATGCTCTCTTTAATGGATGGTTTTTCTGGTTATAATCAGATTCTGATTGCACCTGAAGATCAACACAAGACATATTTTATCACCCCATGGGGTACCTTTTGTTATCGTGTCATGCCCTTTGGTTTAAATAATGTTGGGGCTACATATCAATGAGCCATGACATATATCTTTCATGACCTCTTACATCAAACCGTAGAGGACTATGTTGATGACCTCTTAGCAAAATCTAAACATAGATGTGACCATATTTTGGTTCTTGAGATACTTTTCGAGCGTCTCATTCGTTTCTCCCTTCGCCTCAATCCGGCGAAGTGTGTTTTTGGAGTTCTTACTGGAAAACTCCTTGGCTTCATTGTCTCTATCAGAGGCATTGAGGTTGACCCCAGAAAAAATCAAAGCAATTCTCAAAATGCCTCCTCCTTCCAATCTCAAGCAACTTCGCAGTCTTCAAGGTCGACTCCAATCTATTCGTCGCTTCATATCACAACTTTTTGATCGTACTGTCAACCCTTTCATCACCTTCTTCAAAAAGACATAACCTTTGATTGGGATCAAAACTGTCAAAAGGATTTTGAAGATCTTAAGCGATATTTGTTATCTCCACCAGTACTCACACCTCCACGTGAAGGAGAACCCTTCTATTTATATGTTTCTGTAACTGATCATGCTCTAGGAGCTATGTTAGCACACCGTGATAATCAGGGATGCGAACAGGCCATTTATTATATCATTCATACTCTCCATGATTGTGAAACATGATACTCTGAAGCGGAGAAATTGTGTTGCGCTATTTTCTTCATTGCATCAAAACTTTGACACTACCTTCTTAATCATAAAACCTATATTGTTACTAACTTTCAACCCCTCAAAGTGATGCATTCTAAGCCATATCACAATGATCACATCACCTGATGGCTCCTTCTCATGGCCGAGCTCGACCTAGAATTCATTCCTCAAAAATCAATTAAGGGTCAAGCTATTGCAGGATCAATTAGCCGAGGCCCCTCTTTCAAATACACATACTCCTAATCATTTCCTAGATGAATCAATCAATCAATTTTATCATGATCTCCTTAAAATGATTCTTTTCTTCGATGGTTCTAAATGCCAGCAAGGTGGAGGGGCAGGAGTTGTTCTCATTCCTCTCAGGGATTCCCCAATCCCCTTATCTTTCAAATTAGATTTTGAATGTACAAACAATATGGCAGAATATGAAGCCCTTATACTAGGACTAGAAACTGTTATATTTCTAGGCGTTCGTATCCTTGACATTTTTGGTGATTCTGAACTAATAATAAAGTAGGTCACTGGTGAATATTAGTGTAAAAATGATATTTTACAACAATATCATGATATTTCTCATCATCTTCTTAAATCCTTTGATTCTTACACTATTCAATATGTCCCGCATTCGACCAATCATTTTGCTGATACAATGGCATCCCTTGCGGCCCTTATCCCATGGACAATGCAAGAATCCCAGCTTTCGGTTATTATACATCATCGTAAACAACCATTCTATGACATATCTCAGATTCATCTGGTCGAATCTAATTCATCAGACCTCTGGTATTCACAAATTTTTGATTATTTATCCAAATCCATTACTCCCCTTGATCTTTCTAAAAATGCTAAGAGATATTTTATCCAACGTGCTACTCATTATGTAATCCTTGGTGGTATTCTTTACAAACGCGGGTTTGATGGTATCCTTCTCCGATGCCTTCAATCCCATGAAGCCTCTACAACTATCCAAGAAGTTCACGACGGTATTTGTGGTGGGAATTTCAGTGGATTATCTGTTTCCAAACATGTTCTTCGTCTTGGCTATTATTGGCCTTCTCTAAATCATGATTGTTGTGAATATGTCAAGAAATGTCTAAGATGTCAACAACACTCTAACCTTATCCATATTCCTAGCCAGGCTTTACAGCCTGCCCAAGATTTATGGCCCTTTTCACAGTGGGGCCTTGATCTTATTGGTCTAATAAATCCTCGTTCATCACAACAACATCATTCTATCATCACTGCTACTGAGTATTTCACTAAATGGGTGGAGGCAATCCCACTCACCTCTACTAAATATGGCCCAATCATTAATTTTATATATCAACATATCATTTTCCACTTTGGCGTTCCTCATAAACTTATTATGGACAATGGAAAATCATTTAAAAACAAAGACCTTAAAAAGATCGGCGATACATTCAAAATCCAACTTAGCTTTTCTTCCCCATATTATCCTCAAGCTAATGGTCAAGCTGAGGCTACTAATAAAACTCTTTGAAATATCTTGGCTAAAACTATTGATCGAGTAGGAAGAAATTGGCATCTCCAACTTCCCTTTTCTCTGTGGGCCTATCGCACTAGCATTCACACTTCCACAGGAGCTACTCCATTTTCTTTGGTATACAGCTCCGAGGCCATTCTTCCCCTTGAAGTTCCAAATTCCATCTTTACGTGTGTCTCTTCGCAACTTCATTTCTGATGAAGATTATCGTCAGGAACGGCTAATGCAACTTGAGTTATTAGACGAGCGTCGTCTTCTCACTCTTGAGCACCATCATGTCTATCAAGATCATATCCAACGTGCTTATAATAAACACATCAAAGAGCATGATTTTAAAATAGGTGACCTGGTTCTAAAAGAAAATCAAAATGTCACTACCTTAGAAAGAAGTCAATGGGGAAAATTTGCTCCTAACTGGATCGGACCATATATTATCACACATAAGTATGGGTCTATGGGGCTTATCGTTTAGCCTCTCCTGATGGTAAACCAGAGATTAAACCTCTTAATGCATTGCACTTACGGTCCATTCTATTGTTAGTACACACACTTATGAGTATAGTCTTATCTTTAGACCATTCCTCCATCAGTATCCCCTTCCATCTATCATTGTAATGATTTTGAATCATGTGGTCTACTGTCACTACTCTTCATGACCTTGAATATGAGTACCACGGCTCTACTCGTAGCATATTCACTATGGATAAGTTCTCCCATTTTGTGAGAACCCCATGATCATTACATCCATCACCATCTCATTTTCCTATTATACTCATGTAGAGGGTCTAGGGGTGTCTCTTGTACATTCATTCTCCCCTCCTAGGTGGTCTACCTAGCTATCCCCAGCTCTCCCCCATGTGAAGCTCAAATTCATGTATGTAAAAAGCAAGATCAAGGTTATCAAAACAGACTGATCCCTCGAAGGACAGCTGTGCATAAAAAAAAAAAAAAAAAGAAAATCAAATCAAAATCCAAGCAAAATCAAGATAAATAGACCGATCCCTTGAAGGACGGCTATCATATTATTATTCTTCCATCCATATTATGTATAAAGTAGACCATACCCTCGAAGGATGGCTACTCTTTTATTATGTCATATTGTAGACCAGGTTTTCGACATTGATCACATACCCTTCCTTTTATGGCATTCCAGAAAGCTTCCCGCATTGATCAACTTTATTTTATTCTATTCTTCCCCTTTCCCAGAGCTGGGGCATAGACTTAAGGAATACCATCTTTGGAGAACCTTCTTCCCACGTACAAGATACATCTCCAATTCCTTTGTCATGTCGACATTAGGATTATGAGCATATTTCATCCATATCTTCCTCTTGGTCTTGTGATATAATCAAATCTCATTTGTTATGTACTAATACCTGCTATCGGCTGCAAGTGCAATGCTTTGAGTAGTACCTTTCTTGTTTACTTCTTATCAGGTTAAAAGCATAACTTTCTTACTTGACCCTTGCTATGGTTATGCGACATTCATTTCATCAAAGTCATATTTTATCACAATTATCTCCTTAGAAATAAAATTTCATGTCATAAAATCTGCATCCATATGTTTACTCTTAAAGATGTCCCCTATCAACATCATCCATAAATCCATGAAATCAATTATTATCTTCAAGCAATCTTTTTAATGCATTATTCGGTTTGGGAATTCTACTTGACCTCCATTGCAGTTTGTGAATTCTACTTGAGGATAACTCTCAAGTAGCATTCATTATCCAGTAGATCCTCATCCCCCACCATTGTTCATTATCCTCTTCTTCACCATCTCAGACCTTTCACCCCCAGCTTGGCACATCTACGTAATTCCCCGCACAGCACATAAACCCTACTCAAAGTAGACCTGTCATTCAGGACAAGGTCTCATTCGTGATTGTGTCTGTTGACCATTCCTTCCTCCTAGTCCCCTTTATCAACCCAATTTTCTCCTAAAATTTGCCTCATCTCATTCTCCACTGCTCTTCTCACCCACTTCGTCCTTCTCCATTGTTTGTTCGATACTTCACGTGTCATCCACCCAAGCCATTATTTTTGTGCTTTTCTCTTAATATCCTTTTACTGCCATCTATTTTATCATTCCATTTCCCTTTCATTCTTCTTTCACCTTGACAATCCTACTTAATCATCCATTCCACACAGGTTTCTTAATCACAATGCATCTCTTTCTTAAGATCCTGCCACTGTAGAAACTCCTTCATTGTTTTCTATTCCCTTCAACATCTTTACTCATAAAAATTCTGCTTAACACTCTGACATCATCACTCATACAACATAGGCATCCTAATTAAGAATTCCCCTTACACTCTTTATCCTACACTGCATATATTCCTCCATCCACTCATGTGTCACACTCCTTTGTTTCCTTGTTATTACCTCCTTTCACTTCCTGTTCCATCTTGGTATACATTGCTCAGTCTTTTCATCATTCTTCTTCTTCGGCTTGGTGATCCTACTTAACCATTCCTACAGCATGGCGATCTTACTTAAGAGTCTCTCTTAAGAATGATCTGTCTCCTTTCCTTTCCTCTTTCCTTCATCTTCCCATCATCTGTATTTTTTCTTCATTCCCCACAAACACATCCTCTTCCCTTCTCTTTTTCCTCACACAAAATATCTCAAACTTCCTCAAATGTCATCTCCATCATCCCTCATTTTAAAATCCAACTTGACTACTTCATACCCTCTCTTACTATGCCTTGTTCCTTCATCTTTACTTGTCATCTTCATCCACATCCTCATCCATTACATTCTCTCCTCACCTTTATCTTCTTACATATCGTTAGCCCTCCTTTCTTTACTCTTTCTGGTCCATTTTCTAGAATACTTCCCCATATCTATCACCATATTTACTCATCATTATCATAATTCATCTAACATTATGTCATCTTCCATTCTCACGCTAAGAATTATCAGTGGACTTCTCCTAAGACTCGTTTCTCCCCATTCTACTAATACTAGTTCACTCTTTTTTACCTCCTCCATTTTCCCTTCCTCCCTTTTTCCTTTTGTGCCCTCTAATCATTATCGGAGGATTTCTCCTAACATCCCTCCGCTGGTATTGCCTTTTCATCTTCCCTTCACCTTTTTCAATATCTCTACTGTCTTCATCACATACTGCCTTTGCATCATTTTCTTTGTTGTCCTCTCCTCCTTTCTACCTCTGGTTTTCTTTCATATCATTTGTATCATCTTCATCTCCTCTTCTCCTCACACTTTTGTCTTACTCCTCCATTGATAACCTGACTCACCAGCATTGTCCCATCTTCTTAACCATCTCACCATCCACATGCATTTCCATACATTCAATTTCATATTCAATTTATTTCCTGTTTTGGCTCTATCATCCCCTCTTTCCCTCTTATTTTCATTTCCCCCGTTACTGAGCTTCTTTCTCTACCACCCCTATCTTCTTAGCTCCTTATGGTGCCTTTCTTTCTCTTTTCCATTCTACCTCCTCCCCCATCTTCTTTAACTTCTTCATCTTCTTCATCTCCTTCATCTTTCCATCCTACTATACATATTCATCTCTCCAATTGTCCTTCTCTCATATTCTTCACAACTTTTCTTTCTCAGTTCTATCATCTCTTTCGTGATCCGTTCTTTCTCTCCCTTCTATTTTGATCTCCATCTCCCTTTCATCCCTTCTTCTATCATTTTCTTGTCTTCTTCTTTGTCCTTCATCATTTCTTTCTTCCACCATTTCTCCTCTTTATTATCTTTGTTGCTTCTTTACTATGATATATCTCTATACATTCAACTTCCCTTCTAATCTCTTTTTCCCTCTCATCTCATCTTCTTCTTGTTTAAACTTCCTCCTCTCTTCTTCTCCTACTCTCTTTCTCTATTTTATTTTTCTCCAGGTCCCTCGTACCTTACCTATTTATTTCCCCCTTATATTTTTCCACTACCCTCTTATTGAATGTTATCTCTCTCTTTTGTGATTTCATCTATCTTCTCACCTCTCTTATCATCCTTCTCTACTATTTGACCCCTCTCCTCTACCATGTCCTTTCTACTTCAACCATGTCAACTTTCTCTTATCTCTATCATCTATCATCCACATCTTTCATCCCATCTTCCTGGGACATTTTTTGTCTTGGAGGATACCATAACGACCAACACCTATCTGATCTTGTACTCTTCCATGCATATTTGCTCTGCTTTTGTTTTATCGCAAAAGTATCTTGACTTCTTGTCCTACTTATCAAACAAGTAAGACTACTTTTACCATATAATTTACTAACACTTATGCATATTTCTTATGAAACATGATTGCCATCATATTTATCACACCTTTAGGGCATTTTATCTCACCCTTTCTATCCTATCTTCTCATCATGTGCACATTTATGATTTTTCCCCCTGGGGCATTTTATTTACATATCCATCTCCCATTATGTCATCTTCGTGCCCTATCATGGGGCACCTTTTTCATCCTTGTACTTGTCAGCGTATATAACTCACTTTGTGTCCTGTGTTGGGGCATCATTGTTTTCATCCACATCCCTTTTTTGGACGCATGATTTTTCACACGATTCCTTCAAGACGAAGGATTGCGCACATCTTTCACATTCAGTTGCATATATTTTGATGTTTTCCTATGACCCATTGGTCATCATGGTTTACATCCATACTGCAATGGTCTTCACCCACTCACTGGTCTGTAGAACATTGTCATCTGTCTCCATTGAGACTGTAATTGACCTCTACCGATGTGATATTGAAGTCACCGCCATACATTTTTTTTTTGTTATTGCAATCCTTCTTTGCTTGGGGCATCTTGCCTTTAGTCATGTCTTCATCCATCCTTAGACACATCTTTCATCTAACCCTTTTTGTTTTTGTCTTGTGGCTTGCTATTTTAAACCACTCAACAAAAAGGGGCAAATGTAGACACCTATTTTTGGATATAACACCCCTCAGTCATCTCACATTCACACTACTTCCATTACTCACATCTCTTTCTCTTAAATTACATGAAATCCTATCCATTTTCCTAATTAATTATCAAATGGGCTCCATGTAGACCCATTTGATAATTCAATTTTTTGATATTATCTCCATCTTCCACAAATTATTAATTCATGAGTATTGATATACACATCCGACACCTTTTTCCTAAATTCAAAAGGTGGAATCTATCATCCCACCTACCCAGTCCCACATGTTCCCCACTTAAGTCAAAATCACTTCTCACCTAAAAATCAATCTCCACCTAAAAATTCAATTCCCTTCAAATTATTAAATTATTAACCCCACCCATGAAGTCAATAATTCAAAAATCCAATATCCGACAACAAATCCAAAAATCAATAGTTAAAGTGAGCACATGGCTTCACTATTACACCTAACCATGTCCCCACTCCACATCACACCTTTTTCTTTTTTCACATCATGAACCCTACCATCAAATCAACTCTTCATCATGTCCTCTTAATCAAAATTACTTTTGCAAATTATGGTTATTCGTTAATCCTCTATTTTAATCCAAATTCAAATTATAAATATGAGCCTTCTCCCCCTCAAAAGGTAGAGGAAGAAATTCAGGTGAATGCTGTGAGATTTTAGTCATTTTATAATATCATTATTATTCTATCTAGGTGATAACACGTGGGATTTCCATGACATTCTACTCATAATTTGGGTTCATGTAATGAGATTCATGTTGCACGCATCAGATCAGTAATTCTGTGCACATACGGTACCATCCAAGTTCATTTATTTATCAATTTGTATGTCATTTGTTTTGGATGCTATTATACTATTATTCTTATCGCACGGGGGTTGATAGCCACCGAGGAAGTTAATGCTTCCTGGATATGCTTTGTCAGGAAACCCCTGCATAAAATCTCTAATCATTATTTTCCTAGTGTATGTGAGTTGCAAGTTTACCAGGATCACACCAAGGACTCCGATATCAACTTTGCGCCCGTAGCATCCATCGTCATCTCCAAGGTATTAAGCCCTTGTATACTTGACGTGGTTTTGTGTTTCTTGATTACTCGTACATTCATCTGGATAGGAAGTTGGAAACACATATCAACAGTTCTTTCTGTAGAAAGAACCATAGCTATGAAGAGTGCCCAGACTTATATGATCATTTGAGTAAGTAGCATAAGCAAGAGAATAAAGGCAACCGTGATGGTTAGATTCCAGCGTGTGGTGGAGGATCAGTGGATGCCCAAGATAACTGAAGGTCCTAAGGCATTGAAAGTGAAGATCACTACTCGCACTGAAGCAACACACATGAGAGAGGCATTGCACAAGAAGCCTATGATCACCAAGGAGGAGGTTTTGCATGCGAGGTACCCAGATCTTGCTCATCAGAAAGAAGTTTACCAGGATACCATGGAAGTGTTAAGGAATCTTCAGGGTGAGATACAGTACCTCAAGGAGAAAAAGAAAGCATCAGAGATAGTCCAAACTGATATTGATGATCTACGAGAGGTATGCAAGATGTTGTGCTAAGAGAACATTATTCCATTATTAGGAAGTTAGTTAAAAGAGAACACTCCGCGCACAGGTATTGAGACCTGGATGGAAGATTCTGCATGTAAATCTTCCCCTTGATAGCATTGACTATGACAAAGAAATTACTCTAAATGTTGTTGTGTATGGGTGGCTATTTAGCAACATATTGATCGATACAGGTGCAAAAGTAAATGTGCTTACATTAGATGCATGGGTATAAATGGGGATGCCTCCATTGCAGCCATTATCTAATGTTTTTTTTATGTCAAACCAGACTAAGGCCACTCCCATAGGAGTTTTGAAAGATGCATCTATACCTATACAAGGGGCCAAGTTCACTGAGGATTTTGAGGTATTAGCACTTGCAGAAGCTGACAATATTTCCAGCCCTGCTTGGACACCCTTGGTGTTATGCAAATAATGATGACTTGAGATTCAATAAGGGGTATATCAGCTTTGAAAACAAGGAGGAAAGGGTTGTGATACCTTTGATAGATGGAAACTCTACACCATATGTTGAACCTCTAAGTGAGGAGGATTTAAATAGAGTCTATGTACGTGCTATTCAGGACCCAGAGGTCAATGAGCCATCAAAAGAAGGCATCCTATAGTGGGAGGATTCTCATTCTATTAGTGATACTACAATTATTGCTTGTGACAATTGGGCTCATGGTACAGTATGAATTAATAGGGCACGAGGTGAAAAGTGTGGTTACGCGCAAGAATGGACTTCGTTCAATTCGATGGATAGGTAGCACAATACCTTGGTATACAAGGACAAAAGATCTTCCTACCTTTCTGAGGGCCATGGAAGCACAGTGGACAAATCAAGTTAAAAGGAGATATATGTTAGTCTATACACTGCGTGGGACAGCAGCGTGTTGGTGGTTAGTCCATAGAGATAATCTTATAAATTGGGAAGAGATTGGAGTCACTTTGTCTACTAGGTTTATAAGGGACAATGTACCTACGCAAATCTACACTTATCATGGTGATCAGCCTATTCAGCATCACATTCGGTAGTGTGAGAGACTCTAGATAGTAGGACAGGAAGCATTACCACCTTCACTCTAGGTGCATAGATTATATTCTACGCTACAAGGATGCACACACGCTTGGTATGTATATGTATAACTACATCAAGAAACTGGAAACTATAAATATTTGACTACAGGAATGATGCAGACTTTTAACTACTTCTCGACTAAACCTCTTGTAGCAGAGGCATTAAAATTTGTCAAGTGCTTAACTATGAGAGATAGTGTAAAAGTTGAGGAGCATATACAGGAATTATTTGGTGGGGCAGAGTTCGAAGCATTTTTTGAAAAGAAGAATAAATGGACTTCATACTACTTGAACGTGCTTTCCTTGAGAAAGAGAAAGGAAAGATGGTTTATGTCATGGATGATGAGGAAGTTGAGAACTTGGATATTGAACATTCACATGGGGTGCGCAAGGTCTTGGATAGTGTAGAAAAGGATGCACGTGCACCTACCATGAACCCCTGAAGACAAAGAAGGTGAATATAGGTTCGGAGGATGAGCTTAAGGAGGCCATAATCGGAGATTATTGGTCAGAATCAGAGGTAGCAAAGATCATCAAGTTACTCAGGGATTATCAGGACTTATTCCCTCCAAGATATCATGAACTTAAAAGTGTGCATGAATCACTCAGGGAAATAAAGATCAAACTCAAGAGTAGTGTACAGCTAGTTAGAAAGAGACCTTATCAGAATGAATCCTACTTTACGCGAAAAGGTAAAAGAATAAATTGATAAAAATGTTGAAATATAGAATTATCAAGCCCCTTGATGAATCATAATGGGTTAGCCCAATGGTGATCAGTATCAAGAAGGATGAGATAGAATTAGGATATGTGTGGACTACAGAGAGTTGAATACTTCATGTATCACAGATCCATTCCCTACGCCTTTCACTGAGGAAATACTAGAAGGAGTTGCAGGGCATGTGAAATATATTCCTTCACGGATGGATTTTCTAGGTATCATCAGGTTAGGATTTCTCAGGAGGATTAAGAAAAGACAACATTTACTACTGAATGGGGAAGTTTTTCCTATACTGTGATACCCTTTGGATTGAAAAACGTGCCTGGTGTATTCTCGTGCATAGTTGTTCAGGCATTTAAGGATTTTATTCACAACTTTTTACATGTATACCTAGATGATTGGACAGTATATGGGCTTGTGAAAGATCATTGTGACAATTTATGCTTAATGTTTGAACAATGCAGACAATTGAGTATCTCTTTGAACATCAAGAAGTGCATATTTTCTATGCCATTTGGGATATTATTAGGACATATAATCTGCAAGGAAGGTTTGCTAGTTGATCCAGCCAAGGTTGCAGTCATTTTAGGCCTAGAAGTGCCTACCAGTCAGAGTGAGGTGCATGGATTTTTAGGTCATACAGGGTATTATAGAAAATTCATAAAAGGGTATGCCAAAGTTGTCTGTACCCTTGGAAGAATTGTCTGAAGGGGAAAGGTACATTTTATTGGGGAGAACTACAGCAAGCACGCGTTTGAGATATTAAAAGAGAGACTTACTACCACACCCATTCTGCACTTTCCCTCATGGGATAAACCATTTCATGTGCATGTGGACACTTCTGGCATGGCCATTGGTGCTGTGTTAGCTCAACCTAGTGAAGGTATTATAGATAATCCAATATGTTTTGCTAGTAGGAAGCTGACTCCTGCGGAACAGAATTATACAACTACAGAGCGCAAAGCGTTGTCAATGATCTATGCATTATACAAGTTTTGACAGTACTTGTTAGCAACACCATTTGTGTTTTATACAGATCACATGGTATTGAAGTACTTGGTAAACAAGCCCTGTCTTACAGGGGCGCATATGCAGATGGGTACTCCTATTTCAAGAATTTGACTTCATAGTTGTGGTGAAGCCAGGGAAAAGCAATTCTGGACCAAATCATTTATCTAGAATCAATTCAGGAGAGGATGCACAGACAATTGAAGAAACAATGTCAAGATGCATAGTTATATAGGTTACAATGCGCGCCCATGGAATTAGAAGACATTTTTTTCTTTCTACGAACATGTATGGCACCAGAAGGAATGAAAGCATTAGAAAAGAAGCATCTTGGTATACTTGTGCACACACCGTTTATGTTAATCAATGGTGACCTCTACAAGCTAGGTAGAGATGAAGTATTACGACGATTGTGTATTAGAACATGAGCGTCAGGATATCATGGAAGAAGCTCATGGTGGTATTGCAGGAGGCCATTATGCAGGTGATGCGACTGCCTGGAAGATCCTACTTGCTGGATTATGGTGGGAGACATTGTATAAGGACTGTAACGAATATTGTAAGGCATGTGATCATTGTCAGTGCCTAGGAAAACCAGGGAAAAGAGATGAGATGCCTTTGAGACCGATCACTAGTGTCATGAACCATTTGAGAAATGGGCCATTGATTTTGTCAGAACCTATTTCGCCAGCCACGCGCAGGACTGGATCGCACTATATTATTACTTGCACATATTATCTCACATGGTGGGAAGAAGCAACACCTACCAAGGACTGTACGGTGGCTACATTAGCTAGGTTTATGTGGGAGAATGTTCTTACGAGATATGGATGTCCCTTAAGCTTGACAAGTGATTGAGGTACAAACTTTTTGAATGAGACAATCAGGATCCTATTAGATGAGTTTATGGTTGCACACCATAAAACTACACCTTATCATCCTCAGGAAAATGGAACTGATAAAGCTTTCAACAAGATTTTGAGCCAGACATTGACAAAGATTTGTGATGTTGGAAGAAAGGATTGGGATGAAAAAGTATCAGCTGTTCTTTGGGAATATAGAACAACTTATAAGAGATTGAACAAAGCCACACCGTTTCAGTTGGTGTTTGACACAGAAGTTATTCTCCCTATAGAATTTATGTTACCTTCTTTGTGCATTGCATGCATGCACTAGAGGTCTAGCTGATGAATAGGATTTAGAAGAGTGTATCGAAAAGATGATTCAACTAGGATGAGCACCGAGCCATAGCAAGATGGAGTCAGAAGCAGGAAAAGGCCAAGTAGAAGGCATGACATGACAGGAACATAAGGGATAAGAAATTTGAGATTGGACAAATGGTACTTCTTTATGACTCAATTTTTTTGTGCCATCCAGGCAAGCTCAAGGTACATTGGTTGGGGCCGTATGTTATCACTTCTATACTTGAATCAGGTGCTTTGCCAGTTAGAAGTACTTGATGGAACATGGCTACCCAGTTACTTTAATGGGAGTAGGCTGAAGCCCTACTATAAATAAGTCTTCTTGGTGTTTGTAATAAGGAAGTATTGCCATTTAGTTTAGGTTTTCAATTATGTATTTCCTTAATGTATTTCCTTCATTGTCACTATGCTTTGTCAATTTCGTTGTTGTTCTTGTGTAATAAGCGTGCTTGCGTGCATGAAGCTAATTACTGTATGAAGAATATTTATGCACATAGAGGACTACACATACTTTTAGTGTGGGGTGGTTGTAGTTATCCAAGAAAAATATTGTGGGAATTGAAAGGTGAAAGGAATAAGTTGCTACGGGTGTGCTTTAAGTCAAAAGATGATTGCTTCTCAAAAGTGACCAAGGATGGAGATGAATGAAATAATAGTATAATGTGAGGTAATCAGAGGCCACGTTAGCTACTAGGAGAAGGTACATTGATGAGGTACTCAGGCACAGAGCAGTGCATGCTGAAGAGAAGTCTGTGACCAGAGGGTAGGAAGGCACGCTAGAAGGTTATAGCTGGGTGTGAAGATGTATCGTACATGGAATGAACAGGATTTGGTCAATGAATGAGGGGATATTTGGTAGGTGAAGGAGCAATAAATGCATCAAAATTTGAAAAAAAATGAAAAATTTATATAAGGATGGGATGCGGATTCATTTTTACCATTGCAACTAAGAGAATTTGAAGAAAGAGCCAAGTGTGAAGAGCCGAGTGATCGAGTTAAGGTGCGAAGGGTGTGAAACCAAGCATGACAACCAGATCTGTGTGACAAGAAGCTTGCATCCCCGGTGGTGAAGGGTTTGAGTGAAGCAAGGAGATAGAAAAGGGTTCAATTATGAAGTTTCCACCTAGGGCATGATTGAATCGAGCTAGGGTTTGATTCACAAAGTTACAGAGTTGAAGAGGAGACATTTGCAAGGTAAAAATGGCACCGAAGAAGGCATATGCAACAATAGCAGTAAAAGGAAAGAAGAAGGTAGTCGTTGAGGAGGAAGAAATGGCACCCGAAAGCCATTTTTTAGAGATGCAATATCCAGAAGGAGTCATCGTCAGGAAAGAATGGGATTCACCCATCAGAAAGAGCAAAGTAAGTGAATATAATCACAGGACTTCAAAAAAGGAAGGAGCTCGATTCCTTGCTCATTTCTAGAATGAACAAGCACACAGATGGAGGACATGCTAGTATATGACAATGATGCATTTTAAAGAGTGAAAATGGCATGCATTTTGAAGAGAATTGGGGTCTACCAGTTGTATGAGCTTCCATATTTTGGGAAGTATGAGCCCTTGTATCAGTGGCTCATGAGCAGGGTGCATGAAGACTTCTTCTACTTTGTAGGACGTAGAGTTAGAATCTCATCTACACTTGTCTCATCAGTTACAGGTCTGAAGGCCACATGAGAAGATATAAAAGGTGATCTTGCAGATAAAGTCATGATTGTAAAGACCAAACAGGAGTTGGGATACTTGAAGGGTCTGTGCATGGAATGGACATAGATAAATTGAAGAACTATCCAGTTGTATAGGCTGCAGCCCACCTTGTTACCAAGTTGAATGATCAGGAGCGGTGGTCTCAGGTAAATACTATGTGGTTGCATGTGGCGCGTAAGATGTTAGAAGGGACAATCTACAACATTGCAGGCTATATTGCAAGAGCAAATAGTTGAAGAAGCACTGCACATGAGGGAAGATTAGATTTGGGGCTGTTCTATTATCACTGGTATTTATGGAGATTAGAGTACCAGATGGACCGAAGGAGAATGTATGGGAATACCCCATGGAGAACAAGTCCCCAGCTGAAAGATTCATCAAGTACCTATGCAAGGGGGCCATGACAGATGATGTAAAGCAAAGGGTGAGAGAAGTGGTATGACAGGCTCCACGTGGCATTTGGGGAAGAGTGGAGCATCCCAAAGGACCTACCAGCAGTGGTAGGGAAACAAGTTCAATTTGTTGTATATCAGCATTTCTATATTGATGTGCTTCCCAATGAAAGATGGAGTCTGGAGCCCTTGGTGCAAGTTTCCTTATGCATTCACTACAAGGTATTTTCAAGCATCTGTTCATAGATTTACAGACACGCACCGACTGGTCTTCAATGCAGATAAGGTAGATTGCGATTACCATACTCTGAGGAAGAAGTATGTGTATCCTGGTAGAAGCACTTATACAGAGAGGATCATTTCAGAGGTATTGAATATAAAACCAATAATCCTGGTTATAGCAGATGTGGGGGAAGCATTGGTGTATCTCCAGTTGAAGCTGAAAATGGAGAATAACAAATATGTGGAAGGTGAGTTCACACTTCCAGCACCACCAAAGGGAAAGCATACAATGGAGAACATCCCAGCGCTTAAGCCCACAGAACAAGTTGAAGTGTAGGATGAGGAGGAGGAGCGCAAAGATAGTGGTGGTTTGGAGCATAGGGGTAGGAGACATCCTACAAGTAAGGTGAAGCTGAGCTGCACAGCATTACACCACCTCAGCCACAAGAGGGGGATGATGAGGATGTGAATGCAGTCCAAGGGGAGCACATGTTTAAAAGGGTATTTAGGAGAACAAGGACCCAAGGTGCTACTCCAACCATTGTGTGTAAATCAGCCAGACTCTCCCCATAAAAGGAGGCTACCACGCAGAAGAAGGAGGAAACTGAAGTTGAATGAGGAGGTGGAAGAGTTAGAGGAAAGCGTGCCTAATTCTCCTACACTTCCAGAGGACACAGAAGAACATGGTGAGGAATCAAAGGAAAAAGAAGAGGAAGAGAAAAGACCAGAAAAGAAAGCTACAGAAGGATGTTCAAGACATGGAGACAAGTCCCAAATTTGGAGGCTAAAGTCCCTAAGCAGCAAAGGTCTAGAAGAACAAGTGGAGAGCACATTCCACCGGCCATGGGGTATGCAGAGGATGTAGGAAAAATTGTCTGCGCCCCGCTTCCAGAGCATGATAGCGCAGAAGGATTTATTTGGCTGGGAGTTAATGGATGAAGATATGGCAATGATGTGCACACTCAAAAGCAACTATTGTGGTCCATGCACACCCACATGGATGAGCCTGAATTTGATGTGTGTGAAGAGTCATGTGTTTTCAAGAAGACTGAAGAAGGCACCTCAAGCCAGACACATGACAGTAAAGCCTACTCTCATGTCAGATGAGCAAGTCAACAATGCATTGGTGAAAGTTTTTGCTGAGGTGGCTAGAAGAAACATGGACAAATCTGCCATGATCAGAGCATTGTGCGAGGAGTTGAAGACAAAGGACGAAGAGATAACACACATAACACAGGAGAGGGACTTCGCGCAGAAAAAGAATGAAGTGTTCATAAGCATCGCAAAGGAGATTGGGGATAATGTAATCAAAGCAAGGCCACACTTAGAGGCCAAGGTACCATAGAACATTTCCTTTAGCGATACACTATGTGGGAAAGTTGGTGGACTTGGTACTTGAAGATGGAACTCTGCATATGCAAGCACCAGAATGCTCTGAACAAGATGCTAAACAAGAGAAAGCATCTGTGATGAGAAAAATTACATCTTATGAAGGGTTTGTTGCAAGCATTACAAGAAGAATTGAAGAAAGTCAGACCAGGCTTTAAATATATGCACAACTCCAGAGGTGTTTATCAACATCAAGACCCTCGAAGAGAATAACGAGGTCTAGAAAATAATGAAAGATGAGACATTGGGCTATGCAGAAAGATTGTCAATGGTTAAACAGAAGCGCATGAGGCCCTGGTAGCAGCACAAGATCCACACAAGACTTGGATGGAAGAGCTTGGAAAGTTGATTGCATAGAAGATGGACCTTTTAGAAGGAAGAATGACATCAATGTCCAGTGTTGTGTTGGTTCTGCGAAACGAGAAGGGAGAAATTGTGAGGGATGAGTTGGAATCCATTGCTGTGGACATCCTAGAAAAAGAAGAGCAAGCACTCACTGACTGGTAGATATTAGAGGCCGAAATAAAGGAAGAGTATCCAGAGTTGATACTGCAAACTAATACAGAGGAGGTTTCCTAATAACCTCATAGAAATTCTTTATTTATCTACATTATTTTATTCTTATTCTTTCCATTCTTCTATTCTTTCCTTCAATTTTTGGACATACCCATTGTCAGGATGATAATGAGATTAGTGTGGGGTAATGTTGGTCAAAGAATACTTGTCAAAGATCACACAAGGAGTCCGCACAGGATAGAAGGCCCAGAACCAAGGGCGCAGAAGGATAGGAAGGACCCGCGCATGAAAGGCAAGTTTAGATTTCAGGACTTAGCTAGATTTTGAGCATGAAGACCTATTTTTAGAAGATGGTGTGTGGAACACATCAACGATGCAGAGACGTGCACCATGCATTGTCTATCTTTGGAGAAGCGGTTCGAAGTGTTGATGCATGAAGACAAGCGTAAGAATAGAATTGACACTTCAGTTCACTACAAGAGGACTATAGATAGCGCACTTGCATGTGTGGCTATGATTATTAATGGCGTATAGGCTATCAATAGTACTGCGGCCTATTTTTGGAATAGATAAGCGGTGAAGGGAAAGTCCCCACCCTATATATGATGTTAGGTGCATAGTAGATGTGTGTATTACAAAGAGATGGAAGTATGTAGGTATTACTGAGAGATGCATGTATGTATGTGTAACAGAGAATATACGCATATGATTGAACTATTGTATCAGTTCCATACACGCATTGGTATAGATTGACAATATTGTAAGGAGCTTCTGTATTTATTAATAGATGGAAGATATTAGCTAAATCTAAGTGTCATCCTGTGTAATTGAGTAGTGCATGTTAATGGTTAAACCATGATTACTGTTTAAGCTTGTTTTTTTCATAGAACTGAGTGTAGCATGCATTGTGGAATGATGGATTAGTTATGAATCTATATGTTACTTCCTTCATCATGTTAACATCCTATTACAGTAACCCTAAAGAGGGACCTGATACCTTTGTGCGCTTTCGGGTGAGTGCTCTCAGTCTAGGTTGAGTGATGTGCCAGTGTGACTAGGGTGTTATCTGGTAAATTCTAGGCTACATCAAGAGTCTTAAGTCTAGATGCCTTAAATTGAATGAATACTAAGTGAGGCCTAAAGGGTCATGGCATTTACAATATTGTTAGTTATCCTTCTTGCTCAAAGTCAAGAATGTGAATAGTCCTCTCAAAAACTCAATGTAAGTTCTAAAGGCAGAAAGGTCAAAAACTTCAAGAAGATAAATGTTTTTGCCTCCAAGTAAGTATGAGCTCGAGCTAAAGTGAGTTGTGTAGTGTAATGTGAAGAGCATAAAATTTGAAGAGTTAAGAAAATAAAAAGAGAGTATTGCTAATTTTAAATTAATGTGGTGTGAAGAATTGAAAGGTAATAAAGAGTGAGTGATGTGTATTGAGAATAACATGGAAAAATTGAGTAAACAGTGAATGAGCAATGTGTGGTAAAGAATGAGATGTTATATGGATTATGATGTTAGTGATTAAAATTGAAGAGAGTATAGATACTAACAACAAAGTACAATATGCTAAAATTTATAGAAGCATGATGGAGAGCGTAGTCAACTAACTAGACAAGGTTGTAGGGGAGCAATAGGCTCATATATGCATATGTTCTGACTGAGAGAGAGTGCCTGAAGGTTTTAAAGATTGAGTTAATGCTTGTGAAGTCTATATGATTGTTGTAGGTATTTGAATGAATTGAGCTTTGAATTGGTAAGTTAGGAAGAGTTAATGAATTCTCCAAGAGGGTTAGATTACAGGTGAATAGGTGATTAAGGGCTTGATATATTGATGAAATTACAGGTGAGATAAGAAGGCCAATTTACAAAATTAGGGTCACAATCAGGTGTATTACATCCAAGTTAAAGAGTGATCAATTTTTGTGAAATCACTAAGTTGTAGCTCAGTATAATCTAAAATTTGTAGCTTTCTAGCAAGTTATAGCTTGTTATTGATCAAGTTGTAGCTTGATTTTAAGTTGTATCTTCATCGGTTGAGTTGTAGTTCAACACTATTGTAACCATTGAGCATATAATCCTTTGGTTTAGTGGTTTTTTTTCCAATTTGGGTTTCCCGCTTAAAAAATCATGTCTCTCTCTTGTGTGTGTATGCGATGGAAAGGTTTGCAAAGCTATGGGATGAGGTTAAAGAACCTCAAGCTTGAATAAACCTCAAGCATGCACCATAATGATTAGATCTAAAAAAGAACCTATCTATGCGTATATAAATTTGAAACAAACATTCAAACCCTAGCATATATACTACTCTATACTCCATGAAAGCTTGATGAAAATGAACCTAGATTAGATTCTAAGAAATCAAATTATGTGTTGTTTACTCTCAAACATAATGAAGAGATCTCTCCAAGTTGGCTACATGGCCAAGCTTTAGATCTTCCCTTACTAACTATATTTGGAGTGGATGGATGTAAGATGGGGGAGATCTTAACAATGGATTATGGCCAAGATCCAAATGTTTTATAGCTTAAAGTTATCACAAATTAAGTTCTAATGCCAAGATATCCAAATATGAGAGATTTTTGACTTATGAAAACAAGGTGTAAGGTTGAGAGGGAGGGGTGACCCTTCTATTTATAGTTTTTCACTTATGAGAGGATGTTGGAACTTTGGGTGCATGTGGGACTAAAGCTCAAAAAGCACTTTTTGGATTAGATTAGGATAAACGTGCTTTAGGCTTAGTTAAGCTTGGTTTAGGATAGTTTAACTAGGGTTTAGGTTAGTTTAACTAGGGTTTAGGCTAGTTAAACTTGATTAGCAAGTGATTAGAGACTCATTGAGAGTTGGGAGGGTTCTAGTTAATCAATTATGACTGATAGATAGCCTAAAAATCTAATAGAAGTGGTCTAGAGAGAACTAAAGAGGTTGTGAATGGTCAAAAGGAGGAATATTCAGCTAATAAGAGAGATATTAGCCAAAGGAATGTTTAGCTAATAAGAGAGATATTAGCCAAATAAGCTGATTATAGGAGCAATACGACTGAGAAGATGTCATGAATGGGCATTCGAGAATGGAGTGAAAAAGGGTTGATTAACGAAGTGTTCGTCAATTGGTTGAATTGAAGGAAATGCTAAGTGTAAGCATATTTTAGGTGTCTAAATTTTCCCCTCTTTGAGGTGGCGTAAGTAAGGTCACTTCAAAAAAAGTAGACAAGCATAAACAAGTAGAAAATTTTGAAGGAATAGAAGAAAAATGAGTCGAATGGAGGATGCCCCCTCAATTGTCGATGGGGTGATAGAAGAACTCGATCGACGATTGAAAAGATGATAGAAAGATAACAGAAGAAATAATAGTGTGAAGACGAAAGGGGGATATAGAAGAAAATGAGTATGAGGAAGGGGGAATGAGATAACATCCATCCAGTGCCTTTTAAACAACTTTATTTTTCATCATATTGCTAGTGATCTTCATCATCGGTCCTTATTAACAAGAATAAACAAAAGTGTAGTATGACATTGAAATGCCATATACGAACAAATGTCCATTGTTAAAAACACAAAATCCATGCAACATACAAAATTCAATGCAATACGAGAAAGTAAAAGATTCCTAACTCCCTGTAACATACTTAATGCAATGCAATATGAGAAAGTAAACAAGATAAACTAACAGAGAAACAAATACAATGTTTTTATTATCGAGCTTCAGTTTGAACCTTTTTGAATTAATGAAAAGGGTTGAAGATGGTTCCCCAGGAAAGGATACATGCAAGGGGAATAAGAGAGGACACTTAGGTCCTATGAAAAAGCAATGTGCACTATGAAACAGTACCAGGCAAGCTTGTTGTGCCCCAGAGTACAGACGAAGTAAGCAACCTAGCTTTTATTGATGGAAGTAGATCAAGATGATTCGCATGAGTTGTGCACATGAACAAGTGAAAACCAAAGAGTGACGTTTTGTAGGATGATTTTAAATT
Source organism: Taxus chinensis (assembly GCA_019776745.2). Classification (NCBI taxonomy): domain Eukaryota; kingdom Viridiplantae; phylum Streptophyta; class Pinopsida; order Cupressales; family Taxaceae; genus Taxus; species Taxus chinensis. The sequence goes on along the minus strand of CM034153.1, from coordinate 675,551,591 downwards.
TTTAGAAGTTTTCTTAAATAGATTTGAATGTTTTGATTTTTCTGAAATATTTGAATGTTTTTTATTTTTCTGACATATTTTAATGTTTTTGTTGATTTTGAAAGTTTTATGAAACTATGTACAGGAAGATGAGGAAGCATGGATGGCCCTAGCGATAGATGGGATGTACAAGGGCATAAGGCCACGTGCGTATGAGAAAGATGAAGATGCAAAAATGCCCTAGCGATTAGGTGGGAGTATTCAAAGACAAACTCTTCACGGGTAGAAGTGGTACCGAAGGCCATTATGGATAGGTTCAACATGATGATGAACGTAAACCAATGAAGTGATGGGAGGGAACAAGGATGCCCCCAGAATAAGTTGACCTAAATTCACATGATAGAAAGGAAGGAGAAGAGATCATTTTTGTGAAAGGGGCCAGAGGTGTCCGCAAACATAGAAAAAAGGCAATCTTGTACACATGGATGTTCTGAATGAAGTAGAAGAATGATGTGAATGATATGGATGTATCTTAGAAGCCTTGAAATGAAGAAGTGATTATCTAAAGGAACAAATCGTGAGACGAGATACAGACTAAGGAAAAAGTCTAAACAAGGTCTAAAAAAAGACACTTGGTAACATACTAATCATGCTTACTCATAGAGATCCAATGTGTGCACGTGGAATTTAATTACCTCTTGAAGGGAATGTTTAATAGAAAACAAGTGAAAACACCCTAGCCAATGTGTATGAATGATTTATTTTGATATATGATAGGTGATTTGTGAATGAAGGGTGTAAGGATAACCATACATTGCTTCTGTTGCCAACCAGGCATCCATAGCCCCAACAAAGATGTATTTGATTCTAATCGCAACATTGCTCTACTTCCAGTCAGGAATCCATAGCCCCGATAGAGATTATTGGAAATACCCCAAGAGAGAGTAATATATCAATTTGATTTTTTTCTTTTAGCTTTTAGCTTTTGATTTTTGATTGATTTTGATTCTTTTTCTTTCTAAAAATTTACTTCATCTTTCTTGTTTGACAAGGGGTTAAGAACCACTGATGGCTTGATGAAATGAGGTAGAAGTGATTATGACGATGACATTGGCTAGTGTTAACAAATATGTCCAAAAGTTCTTTGCAACAAGTTTATTAGATGTAAAATGTGATAGGATCTCTAAGAGATCAATCATTCTTTAATTTACTAAGGTGATGAAAGACCAAGGTCAAACAAATACCATAGAGATAAATGTCACAAAATGTGTGTGAAGAGGCTAACCAACATATCACTGAAGGGATGAAAATGGTAGGAAGACTTGCAGAGGAAGAGAAAGAAAGGGAAGAAAGAACATCCATGTGTATGCAATACCTGATTCCAATGTTTGAGCTTTGTACCTTTGATTTTACTATGTTTTCTCAATTTTTTGTATTTTTGAATTGTTTTGATTTTTAGATTTTTGATAGTTTTAGGAGGTTTGGGACTAAAAAAGTCACTCCATGTGGTAAGATCCAACAATGATGTCTATGACTTCTTTGATAAGGGAGACTAAGCGTGATTGTTTATCAAGAGTCATGTTATCCTCGATCTCGATGATCATGGTGAGCTCATACTTAATAAATTACTACAATTTATCTTGAAATGAGGATTTCTTATGTGGGAGCTTGAGTTCATGATTCATAGGTTTATGCACTTTACGCCATACTTGATGGTTACATTGATGTGTGTTCTTGGATCGCGCTTGATTTTTAACCCTAAGATCATGTGAGTTGCTAAGATCTTTAGAGCTATTAGGAGTTTGTACCTGAGCCTGATTAAAAAACTGTTTGGGTTTCTTATAAGCTGATGTGTGACTTTTCTGATCTTGAGAAGGAGAAGAAAGTGAACGTGGACATTTAGAACCGATGTGAGAAATGAACGTGGGCTTACCATAACCATTGATAGAAGAAATATATGATGGATGAAAAGGATATGGTCAAAGAATTGAAGAGAATGGGCTACCAAGAGGTGAGCCACTGATAGAAGATGATGAAGGGGTGCTAGGGTGTGGCCCAAGTATAGACAAGGAGGGATTACGGGGAGGTATCCCATAGATAGAAGAGGAATGCCTACTAGGACGTAGCCCAAGAATAGAAGGTAATGTGCTACCAAGAGGTGACCCACAAGTAGAAAATGGAGGACTACTTGGGGGTGGCACCTAAGTATAGAAGAAGATGATGGGATACCTAGCGGTGACCCAAGGTGAGATTTTGATTGAGGAATGATGATAGATAAGGAATGATTTGGTAATGATAAGATAGGCCATGGCTCAATGCTAGACCTTGACATCTTATCATGCTCAGAAAAAGGTGAAGATGGAATAAAGAAGAATCAAGTTCCATGACCTTAAGCTCCTCATCTATATTATGAAAAAAGGGATAAAATTCCTTTCCCCAATACGTGAGTGTATAAAGTTTAAGAAATAATCCTTGTTTGTAATCCTCTAGAGGGATATCTTCATGTACTCTGATTGTTTCTTCATTCTGAGAGAAATCAATCAGTAGAGGTTGTTGTTCTTCGGCCATAGGAGGTTGAATAGAAGAAATGGGCCCAATAAGCGGGGAATATTGATTGATAGAAGAAGATGACTCAATAGAGGAAGTAGGATTGGAGGAAAGCATCTCTTGAATGGATGATTTAGATCTGGACCTAGATTACTTTTCTAGAAGATGATGTAATGTAGGTTGGAAATTAGGATCACCTAGCCATCCATTAAGTTATGACGTAGGAGTCAAATTAGATGATTGACTAGAGGTAACCTGAGTCGTGGAACTCTTTGATGGAGGAAGAGGTCATTGAGATGACTGATGAAGGAGGTCCTGTGAAGAAAGGGAGGACCGTGACTCAAGAACTGAATTAGATCTTTGATCGACGGAACATGGAGTCACATGAATCTTCAAAGGAGGAAGACATTGTTGAGGTGATTTAGAATAAAGGTCCTGCAAAGGAAGGGAGGACTATGATTCAAGATTTGATATAGGGGTATCCAAATAATATTTGGGATCCGAGTCTTCAGAAGAAGCTTGGGAGTCTGAATGGTAGTTTGGATCTGAATCAGAAGAAGAGTGAGAGGAACTTGAATAATAATTTGGATCAGAATTGTCTAAACCATACCACCAACTATGAGCTAAAGGTGGGGAATAGGGTACCCAAATGGGCTCTCTAGCACGAAGAACCAAATGAGGTTTAGTTGTAATGGGAATCTTTTGATTTGAATTCCTAAACCTAGGTTCCATATTATAGTAAGTGTGAGAAACTGTGCGATATTCAGTCATTGTTAGTGTTACTTTAAGCACAAATGTCTAGACCTAGATAGTGTGATGGATATCCTTTAAAGGGAAGGAAGTGACATGTCGATTCAAGTAGCATAACAAAAATCAACTAGACATTTCATAAGTATGGAGATGTGTCCATGATTTTTCTGAAGAGGGTCTAAGGAAAATAGACATTTTTATGATGCAATACCGATGAGATCAAAAAGAATTGTCCTAGAAAGCAATTTTTCTAGGTGAATGATCACAAGGAACAATCATGCCAATGTGAAACACAAAGCCAATCAATAAGGAAATACTCCCTATGTAAAATTTGTGTGTAAAATGATAGTTTGATGCAAAGATGGTCAACACAATGTCAATACTTACATTAAGCTCGAAATGAATAAGGCGTAAATATTAACAAAGAGTAGATGTGAATCCCAATCAAAGGATACAATGACATGTTTAGAGACAAGCAAGGCCTAAACATCAAAGGGAGAGGATTACAAATATAAGCTACGTAACCCACCAAATTAGGACACGTCTATCAAGCTTCGCAAAGAAGTGAGATATTGGTATCAAATTAGTATTGAAACGACACAAAATAAAATAAGCAACACCCGTCAAGATTTGGAACAATGTTTGAATTTAAACCAAGTTAAAGTATACTAAGGATGTGCTAAAATGTGGGCAGCGTAACGCCACAATGTGGATACTTAGACCACGTTTACAAAAAACACGACATACGTATCTTAATTGTGTCGAGACAATGTGAACAAGGTAACACGTCAAAGGGAGATCAAATGATGAGTCAATCCTAACTATGATGATGATCTTGAAATCAAGATCAAGTGGTCATCAAAGATATGAGGACACATCCATGCACTTTAGACATTTAACAACTCGGCCGCAAACATGGATGAGCGTAAACGGACAAAAAAGTGGTGAACACTATCTATGACAACACTCCTGAAAGATGCCTTCTCTTGTCCCAAATGGGCAGAAAGAATGCAAAGGTGTAGATCAAAAGATGGAAATAAACTAAGTGTTACGTGGGTAGAGTTTCATCTCATCCGAAGGTGAGAAAGAAACCAAGATAAGTAACATGTTGTAAACTTCGTGACGAGATACACTTAGATCTAACTTAAATGGATTTGTTACCATGTTCAAAAAACAAGATTTGAATCCAAACAAGCTCTCACTTCATGATGGACAAGACGCAATAATGGACTAGTAAAGTGGGCTCCTTGATGGAATGGCTTCCTTAATAAGATCTCTCAACTAGGTGTCATAAAGTTGTCTTAAGCGAGCTTGATTTACCCAAAAAGTCACAATGACTAATTTGGGAGTATCTTGGCTTTACTTTACCCCCTTCAAGCATAGTGGGCAATAAATGGGTCCATGTGTACTCTCACTAGGGTCGTCCATACGGACAACCGGTAACGCTAACTCACAAGGAAAAACTAGTCAAGTGATTAAGCGGAGCACTTCCTGTTTCATCCATGAGGTTACACCGCGGTGGATTACTTTAGGGTTCCTAGAACCACCCCCATTTTTGTAGCTTAAGGAGTTATGCCAAAGGGGTTATGTTCCAGTTAAGCGAATAGGGACGTATCATTTTTTGAAACCTACAATACAGTGTGATGAAAGTGGTGTGTTTTTTATCTTACTTATCTTAAATGTGGTTTTAAGTAGCACACCATTTAGCAACCTATATGAAAACATGTGTGTTAGAGGGTTTGTATTGTTTCATTTTGGTGCATTTCTTTGACAAGCAACTTTGGTCCTACATACCAAGGTTAGAAATTTTCCAAAATGTCATATAAAGGAGATAAGATGTTGTTTTTGATTTCCTAGATCGTCCTAAAACGTAAGGAAAGAGCATACACAACAAGGTATTTCACTCAAATTTGCAATAAATGGAAAATTCCTAAGTACAATGTGAAAAAAATTTCCTTTTAACCAACTTTGAAAGCTAAATAAACCAATTTACAAGTATGAAGAAAGTGGTGAAACGTTTCCGATTCCCAAGATCACCTAAAAAGGTGCGAGAGAAGAGCATACGCATTTCAAACTTTCACAAATGAAGATGCAAAAATTTTTAAACAAGTTAGTACAAAAAGAAATTAATGAAGAGGAAACTTGTAAACTACTATTAGAACCCTGCAAAAGTAAGAAAACCAAGAAAATCATAAAATTCTATAAATCTATTTTTAGCAGTTTTTTGACAGTTTTAGTATTTTGCATTTTTGGAGGTCTCCTGGGGCACTTTTGGGAGTTTTGTAATAGAATTAATAATACCAAAAGTTATATAACTTTTGGAAGTTCCCTCACAAAGTATGCTTTTTTTCTCTTTTTGATGCCTATTCAAACTCCGAAAATGGGTTAACGAGTCAAAAGATATGATCAAAACAAGGAGCACTAAAAAAGTTGTAACCAAAACTGAATTAAACAAATATACCTACCCCCCTCAGGGCATGTGCACACCCTTTTATGCGTGTGTGTACCCCCATACAGAGACACCTACATGTAGGTTTGGGTGCATGCATTCCCTTTTATGTGTGTGCGGTGCCTATGAGAAAAATGACAGTCGGTTAGGTCTGCAGGGTGCCTACACTACCTGAGAGATGCATATGCTAGGGTTTGGGCGTGTGTGCCACGGTTTGGGCGTGTGCGCCACGGTTTGGGGTGTGTGTGCCATAGTTAAAAAAAATATGACAGAAGGCAAATGGTACACAGGGCACTTGTGTGTGGGTTTGGGCATGTGCACCCAGTTTAAGGTGCATGTGCGTGGTTTTGGGCGCCTGCGCGCCTCTGTAAAAAAATGAAAGTCAGAAAGCTCCTGCACTAGTAGAAAGGTGAATGCGCACACTTCCCTGTAAGTGGCTAAAAACATGGGATTTTTCACAAACATCTCAAAAAATGTCAAAAATTCATCAATTTGGTTCAATTTTGGCAGCACTTTACCTCCTTCAATCTTATAAAGAGCACAAAAGCAAGACAATCCTAGCTAAACTAGTTAAGAAACCTGATATTTAGCCATTAATACAAAAAGCTTAGTGAAATCAAAACTTGAAATAATCTAAAAAACTTTAAAAAATTAATCTAGAAATCTTGAAACTAATCTAAAAAGATTGAAACTAAAAAAATTAGAAACTAAAATAAAAGTTTCAAAATGAATCCATTAATGGAGGATGGACTAAGTGTCCCACCAGGCGTGCTAAATGTATGCAATGGAAAGGTTTGCAAAGCTATGGGATGAGGTTAAATAACCTCAAGCTTGACTAAACTCAACCATGCACCATATGATTAGAGATAAACAAGAAACTATCTATGCGTGTATAAATTTGAAACAAACATTCAAACCCTAGCATATATACTACTCTCTACTCCATGAAAACTTGACGAAAATGAACCTAGATAGATTCTAAGCAATCAAATTATGTATTGTTTACTCTCAAACATAGTGAAGAGATCTCTCCAAGTTGGCTAAATGGCCAAGTTGTAGATCTTCCCTTACTAACTATATTTGGAATGGATGGATGCAAGATGGGGGAGCTCTTAACAATGGAGTATGGCCAAGATCCAAATGTTTTATAGCTTAAAGCTATCACAAATGAGGTTTAATGCCAATATCTCCAAATTTGAGAGAGAAGGACTTGTGAGTGAAGTTGTAAGTTTGAAAGGGATGGGTGACCCTTCTATTTATACATTTCCAAATGAGAGGATGTTGAACTTTAGGTGCATGTGGGACTAAAGCTCAAAAAGCACTTTTAGATTAGATTAGGATAAACATGCTTTAGGCTTAGTTAAGATTGGTTTAGGCTAGTTAAACTTGATTAGAAAGTGATTAGAGACTCATTGAGAGTTGGGAGGGGTCTGGATAACCAATTGTGACTGATAGATAGCCTACAAAGCCAATAGAAGTGGTCTGTAGAGAACTAGGGATGTTCTGAATGGTCGAAAGGAGGAATGTTCAGCTAATAAGAGAGATATTAGCCAAATAAGTTGATTATAGGAGGAATACAACCGAGAAGGTGTCGTGAATGGGCATTTGAGAATGGAGTGAAGAAGGGTTGATTAACAAAGTGTCGTCAATTGGTTGAATTGGAGGAAATGCTAAGTGTAAGCATATTTTAGGTGTCTATAGTGTGTGATTCTTATTTCATTTTATGTGTGTTATTTCTTAACTTAGGAATCTGATTGAAGGTTGAATTGTAATAAAAAGTTGAATCGAACACTGATTCACCCCCTCTCAATGTTCCATATTCTAACAACATACATACATACATACATATACACACATTCATACATATATATAGGTGACTTACTCACTATTATTAGGGGCTAGACAACTTAGGCTATTACTTACTATCTTCTACTTGGGCAAAGAACAATATTCAAGGACTACATTTGGACTACATTATTCATTGCATAGGAGGGGCTATTTCTAAGTTCCATATCATGAATTTATCATTGGGGGAAAAGTAGTTGTAGTATGTTATCTTGGTGCGAATGGCACACATGAAACCTAGCTTCAAGGGATACAATTCTCTCTCTCTCTCTCTCTCTCTCTCTCTCTCTCTCTCTCTCTCTCTCTCTCTCTCACACACACACACACACACACACACACACACACACACACACTAGAACTACATATAGTCTAAAATATAGTGTAGTTCTTGGTGAAAATCACATTAGGGTGACCGATGAGGTCATTCTAACTCAAGTATATGCATTATTTGTTTCATCTAATGTTTTCTTGAGCCTTGTGAAAGTAGCTAGGGTTTTTTTTTGCATGTTCAAGTGTGACATATGAGCCCTACAACAAAGTGGATATGAAAAAGAGTGAAAATAAGAAGATAACATCAACCCCTAAAAAGATCAAAAGCAGAATATTTTCTAGGGACACTAGCACCCAATGCAGACACCAACGCTTAGGTGATCCTATCCTCGTTAAGGAGGTCCTCTCCAAAGGAGTTTTAGGTTGCATTTTTATTAAAAAAAAGTATATCCAGTCCAAATCTATCTTTTTTTGCTCAGTTTCTAGTTGTAGTCACAAAATCATGCACTTTAGACATTTATTTATCCTGGTCTCATACTACTATTTAGAAGGTTCTTGAGTGAAGAAATTAGTAATTAATCCCCATCTTTTGGACATCTTGTTTTATTTTATTTCATCATTACCAGACCTTTTCATCCACATTACTAATTTGTTTTGGTCACTTCCCATTTTTTGAGTCTCAACTGGGGTGCCCATGCTAGTAATGGGGCACCTGTGGGTGCCCTGGTCCCACCATGGGCGCCCTGGTCCCTTTTACACTTTCCACCACTTTTGGGGCTCTTTCTAGTTGTTTGGCATCTTTATCTTTCTTGTGGTTTACCTTTTCGGGGGTTAATTGCGAAATTAGATCAAGAGAACCCTATAAATATAAAGTTATGAGACCATAATGAGGAACCTAGCATCACTTACTACTATCACTCCATCTATAGTTGCATCCATCTATTGCATTGGAGATCACTTCCATCCACATAGCTCCATCATCAAAGCACTAGGATAGGACATCTACATCACACTTTATAGGGAGGGATTCTATTCTATTCGATGCACACATTCTACTAAATTTTCTACACATAGTTATTACTTGCTAATTCACAAAGGTGTGACTAGAAAAATAGTAACATATGAGCATGTTCACACACACTTGCACATAGAACTACATCGGGTCTAAGATGTAGTGCAATGCTCAGTTAGTAATTCCACCATTATGGAAAATGAGGTCAGTCTGACCCCTTCATATGCATTATTCTTTTTTTAGGGTTTGATGTTTGTTTCGGGGTCTTGCATGTATTTCTTTCATCTTGGAGTATTAGCGACATCTAGCACAGGACAACAAAGTAGAGGCGACAGGCAACGAGGGTTTCAAACCATTTTCTGAACCAATGAAGACTAGTTTTAGAGATTTTTCACAAACTAGGGCACCTAGATTGCAGACCAGAGCTACCCGCAGATGCCCTAGTCCTCCTCTAGAAGCTCCAGTCCAGCTAGATCCTCTAGATCCACCCTTTTCGAATTCTTGCATAGTCATTCCTACTTCTGATTTTTCCAGTCACCTATGTGACACTCTCCGACAGGCATATTTTATTCAACTAATTTCTTTCCTCTTCCTTCTTACACATTAGGGTTATCATTTCCTTTTGCATAATTGTTTAGCTCATTTACATTCTTATTTACTATATTTATTTACTTTATTACAGTTGTTCATATCTTAGATTAAATATCCCCTCACGACATAGTCCATTTTTATTTAATCATTTTGGTGAGCCTGACATCTTTCACTCTTAGGATCCTCATTTTTCCTCTATCATTGGTCAAGTTTCTTTATCTGATTTACTTTGGAGATACCCTAATTTTTAGGTTGTGTTGGTTGCTCAAGCGTGCACCCACATCTCGGATCTCTGAAGGGTCGAGGTGTTTGAGACCACAATGGAACCATCCCCAAGTTGTGGCACCTTACGAGCTTGGGATGGATCTTTGGAGAAGGCTAGTTCCTCTATCTATTTCTATTGCTACTGCTACTCCTAATGCTAAAAGGGGAAACTAAGCTAATAATACCAAGGGACCAGGGATAGAAGGATAACATGGAAGGAAACTACACTAAAAGGTGATAGCACCAGAAAAGAGGGATGAACGCTATCTGTTATGAGCAAGAATGACAAGGAATGCATGAAAGTAGGCTAAGCGTGAGTAACACAATGAAACACACATTCACCGGATCATTCTTATGGAACACAACTAAATATGGAACTGCAGGGAACCTGAAGTAGCACAACCAACACACAACGCAAAAGAAATGGCAAGAAGAAGGAATGTAAACATGTTATGATAGAGAATAGTCACAAAATGATGCTTCTATTATTTCTAGAAATGCACAGAGCTGTTACAATGATGAAGGAGGCCGATATCCACATGTAAGAGCCAAACATAGAGGTCTACAACTCAAAATACAGAAAATATGGAATCCTTAGCAAAATGCGTAAGGATCCATAGTGTCCAACATAACAAATGAGCCTTGCTCTTACATTTATATATGAATCCATCGAGGAAGAAGGGAGAAGGAGGGAAACCCCAAATTTGAAACACAACCACCAACAAGAAGCATTCAATGCCTATAAATCTACTTGGAAATATGTGAAATACGCTTCCCCATGCCTATTTGATGTGTTGAAGACAAAGGAGGACGGATCATACCAAATTGGGTGGTTAGAGCAATCAGATTTGGTCATCAATGTTTAGAAATATGTTTTCCCATTTCTCACCTACTAGATCCACCAGAATTTGAATTTTGAATCTTTGGCATTGTAGCTGATGTTAGCAACTCTCTAACAAGTCTAGGCGTGTGATGATCTAACCTATGTAGAAAAATATACGGTTGTCAGAAGATGTCAAAGTCATCAGCGTACGTAAAACACATGGCACGCGTGGATTGGCTAAAATGATGGCTAACTATACAACTATTTGTCATTTCTGCCATGTGTCAATCATTGATTTATTGCAAGGATTCGGCACCCTGTTGGCATGTTTTGACTAGTTGCACGTGACACACTTAAGCATGTCAAAAGATGATCTGGCACAAAAGGGCATGAGGGAAGGGCACATGGAGAAAACAGAGGAAGGTGCAGAGGGGGCATGCATGATGCGCATGGGGAAATGAGGTAAACTGGTGAGCAGAGAACATATGGTTAAGGCGCAACTATTATAAGGTAATGGGCATGGCGTGTGAAGGGCCAAGGACTTAGCAGTAAGTGCGAGGCATGCGGGAAGGGAAGAAGCTGACTTGGAACAAGGTGAATGCACGGAAGATGGGCATAGGGGAGAGGTGGAAGGAGAGAAAGGAAAGGGGCGCGGTGGGAAACTGCGACCAAGGGAATGTGCCAAGTGATCTTGAGTGCGCACAATATTGCAATGAATAACTTAGAGCCAAAATGTGTATGCAAGTTATCCAAATCACTAGGAGAGCTATTTAGATAATAGGTTGCTTTACAAAAATCCTTAAACACCGAGTATTATGATGACACTATGCTACCACATGAACTAATTTCTATGTTCTCTTGTCTATTTAACGTCAACCCCTATTGGGCTTAATCCACACTTTACATGCTTTATTTTAAGAAAAAATTACGGCTATGGAATCCAATATCACATCCCTCAAATCTGAAATTCAACAGCTTAAGGATGCTTCTCAATCACATGTGTGTGCTCCTTCTCCATCTTGTATGCAATCTATGTCTAATATATGTAATATGATTGAATCTCAAGATATGTCATTGCTTTAGCCTCTTATGTTTGAGCACAATATTACACCATATGACATTCTTTCTCATCTCATTAGTCATCAATTAATCACTTTGCTACCTACTCATTGTTATCCTCTTTATTAGCTTACAAAATATCAAGGTCATCCATATTGTAACTATCATAGATTCAATAGACATACTGACAACGATTGCTATGTTTTACAACATAGAGTCAAACATCTTGAGCATAAAGGGTTTATCTCATTCACTACCCAATGTCATGTTACATAGTCCTTTGTAAAGGTTACATCCACATGGGCTCCTAAGGTTATTTCTTCTTCGATATGTCATGATCCACCTAAGCAATCACCTACGGTATCGCCAAGTCAAAAAAGTCAACCATATATCGACATTAGTTCACAAACCCCTCCTACTAAGTCATCGACTGCATTACCAAGTCAACCTAAGAAGTCTCCTTTGAGACTCAATGCAACTTGGCCTCCCCTCAAATCTAGGCTCCAATCAATTAATTTAATTTTGTCCCAGCAACCAATCCTTCTCCTAGTGTTTATGATATATTTTAACTTTCACCACCACCATGCAAGATTCCCCCATTACCTCCTACAATTAACATTGTAATGTCAACATCTGTTATCGACTCTACATATATTGATGATTGGGACCCGGATACAACTCGCTATGGTGATGAACCATCGGATGATCACACTCCTCTATCGCTTCGGGGTCCCATCAATTTTGTTAAAGCAACATCTCCTTACATTGATCCACTTAGTGTATTTTGACTAGATTTTCATTGCATATAGACTTGGGGGGCATAGTAGCTCACACATCCTCCCCGCTTATCCCATTAGCATCATAGACATATCCCTCATTCTTACATTATCATTCTTATATAGTACTACATCACATTCTTAGCATTCACACCTACTTGGGGGGGCATAGTAGTCCACATACCCCCCACCTCGTCTTAGTATAGTCACACTCATCATCTTTTACATTCTTATACATTCATATCCTCACATTAGGCATACTCATCATACATTCTAGTGGCATTACCCGATGACACACTCTTGTGCTTCGACTCACACTTTACTATTGAGGGATTACTACACTAAACCCCACACAATGCACTATAGGAATTACACACCGCATCTATTCACATATCGCACGTCATACACCATACATCATACTAGTTTTCATTATGCATATATCATACTACATGTCTAGCATCATACACTCCTCATCCTACATACTACATTACTCATCTATCTACATACATTACATGTCGCTTCATTACACTTTACATATTATACACATCTACCATCTCATTTTACACACCACGTTTTTTCATATTCTCTTCATCACATGGTCATATTTTATCATTACATATGCTATATTGTCTTCTATGCGCTACACTCACCACCTAATGACACGCTTTAGTTCCTCAGTCCATACTTGACTGTCAAGGGTTTACAAATTAAATTGACCTTACACTCATCATGCATGTGACAATCTTAGGCTAGCGACACATGCTTTAGGCTAAATTTTCACCTATTCTATCATTACATAGTGGTATACACCTTAGGTTTACATCATCGCTCCCTCCTTTCATCTTGTAGTGACATACACTTTAGGCTAAATCATCACCTATTCTATCATTTTGTAGTGGTATACACCTTAGGTTACATCACCTCTCCCTCCTTTCATCTTGTAGTAACATACGCTTTAGGCTAAATCGTCAACTATTCTACCATTTTGTAGTGGTATACACCTTAGGTTACATCACCACTCCCTCCTTTCATCTTGTAGTTACATATTCGTTAGGCTAAATCATCAACTACTCTATCATTTTGTACTAGTATACACCTTAGGTTATATTACCTCTCCCTCCTTTCATCTTATACGGATATACGCTTAGGGTTGAATCATCACTAATCCATTCATCTTATAGTGATATATGTTTAGGCTAAATCATCACTTATATTTTCATCTAGTCATGATATAGGCTTCAACTTTAGGGTTAACACACACATCATTTCTAGGTCAGATCTCCTCAATACACATACGCATTCATCACAAAATGTTCGAAACAACACATACTTCAACCATTTCCCGACGACGCACTCTTTTTTATGGTTCATTCTTGACTGCTGAGGGGGAAAAAATGAACTTCATTGCATACAATTCTATTCACTCAAGGGGCACGCGGCTCCTATCATTCCATCTTGCATTCCATTCCATCCATCCACAACATATTGCATTGTCTTTGGGGCAATTACTCTTGTTTACTAGTGCTTTACATGATCATTTTACTACACATGTTAGATTGATTTCTTATATATCATTATCTATACTATCCATACATGCGTGTTCACGCCTTTATCTAGTGGTGATTGTAGATAAAAATCTTGTGCATACAACATGGATACTAACCTTCTACCCTTCCTACACTGGTCGTTGGGGGTATCCACATTCGATTCTCACAGGTGTTATTGTTTCATTTTGTACTTAGAAATTTAAGTTACTCTTTGACATATTGGTTATTTCTCTAACATGCTAATGGGTGTTCCACGTGTAGCACTTGTTTTACATAAATCCATGTTTCCATGACTACTAATTTTTCTTGTCTATGTTTTTCTGTCATTGTTTTCTTCTTGTATGCAGGCCTTGCCCTATGTTTGGTGTGCACACTTGTTGTTTTTGGCCACGATGGCCTTGTGTGTCTTACGACCTCATGAGTGATGTCCCATATTTACAACCCACTTTGTGCGGCTTACTTGTCTTCTTATGTGTTTATATTACTTTTCCTTGTGGTTTACACATTGTTTGTGTACTTTGCATTTGTTTTCCACATGCATGCATTTTTTTACTAACACTTGTCTTTGGCTAGCCATCCTTCTTTGTACGCGCCTTGATTTCTACCAAGCACATTCTCTTCCACTACAGGGCACAATTAAAGAGTCATGTGGTTGGTCCTCTTTTGGGTCCACATTATCCTATCAATGACGTCACATGCGCCCCCAAAGAGGGGGGCATCATTTAAGGTTTTTCACATACTAACACAAAGATTTGGTTATGTCTGAAATTTTACCTACCCCCTTTTCTTAAAGAAAAAGGGGGAAACATTTCTCTATTCATTTTCAGTGTCCTCCTTTGTTCCTTTTTATTAATATTACAAATATGGCAGGGGCCACTTTATTTAATTTGAAACTTTCGTTCAATATCATTCATGTTTAAAGTGGTTTCAAAACATTTACATGTCAGCATTAATATTTTGGATGTTCACATTGATATAAGATGTTATCATGGGAACTTTACAGATTTTTGATCACATTATAGTAAAGATGACAATTGAATTCCAACTTACATTAACAATTTTAAAATTTCAAGCTCACATTTTGGTGTATATCTTCTTTCCATGGTTATAGTAAAAAGTACTAGTAAGTGTCGTTGTCTTTGATTGCACTAAATTTATATAAGGTGACATTAAAACAGGTTGGCTTAGCAATATTTCAATGGGATGATAGTCTTGGTTTTTGTTGTGATATCATGGTGACATTTTAGAGGCTCTGAGATATAACTTCCTTCTGAACATATGATATTTTTCCTTGTCACTTTGTTGATTGTGGAATATTGAATCAATATTAGTGTTAAGGGATGTGGAGATAAAATTATATTCGATATGAATTATTCCTATGGTAAGCAATGTAAATTGGCATTCAAAATGGTAAACTTGGCCACATTGCTTGATTTTAAAAAAAATGTTGAGTGGCATCATCATCTATGAGCCGTAATTTTGGGACAGTGGGCATTAATGTTATATAAAGGAATATTTATGGCACCTAACTCGAGGTACCCTGCTAATTGAATGCAACCCTAAAGTCTATCTTTTTCATTTCCACTAGTTTAGTCAGTCATTTGATTATTTTTTGTCGCTATAGTGGAGCTCTGTCAAAATAGTGATGGAAATATTTGAGTCCTCCATTTTGGTGTTCAGGTGCTCTCGGGAAACTCATAATCATATCATTATACCTCTCGAGGTATGTTTAGTCATTAACTTATTGTGGATGCTCTTGTTCTCAAGTTTTAAGACTCGTTTTGATTGTGCCAAGTCAGCATAGGTCATATCTCTACATGTTTTCACATTTCAAGCTCCTTTGTTTGATTAGCAAACTGGGTTTCAATTTTTTTGCATGGTTGATTCATCTAGAGGTGTAATTTTGTCACTGTCGTTTTTGGGTTTCGTTGGCTCATTTCTCTAATCATTTGTAGAGTGAAGTTCTTATTTGGAATTTTGAAGTAAACGGAGGCAAAAGGATTTTGGTCTTGATAAAATTATGTTGTGGATATAGTTTAATATTGTGTTTTTTTTAATGGCTATGGCAGTAGTTACACTAGAATATTTGTGGTAAGCATATGTTGCAAGTTTTAAGTTTCTTTTTTGGGGGTTTTCATTAACAAATGAGAATTTTGATGGATTTTGAAGTGATAAAGTATGATGTTTCTTTCTTGATAAAATTTACATAGGTTCAATGCTAATAATTGCAATAGTTCTATGACTTACCCATTTCATTTTTTTTGCTAGCAAAACATTTTTTTTGGAAATCTAGTCTTTTGTGAGCAAAAGAAGCATCTATCAGGAACTATGCCATTTCAAGCATGTTTTAGAGGTCTTCATGGAGTTCAAACTTATGGTATTGTTCATTTGTGATGAAATATGCAAGCATATTTCGATTTCAGTTGAATAATGTGAAAATCGGTATTAGTTTCCAAGAACATTTGTATTAAAATCAGTATTTGAAACAGATTATCAAATGATGTTGTTAAGAGAAAATCATTCTACGTGTTTGCATATTGTCAATTGTGCATATTTTGTTTCAAAATATAAGAAATTTTCACTCTATCATTCTTGTTTTGTTTGAAATCTACATGGAATTCGACCTTGCATATGGTTCTGTTTCAAATGGAATACAGTGAAACTGGTAATATGATCAGAGGCATATACATTCAAGTCATTTATTGGTATAAATTATTGATGAAACTGTTGGAAGGGATTTGGTCTATATTTCACATAATTCTGAGCAAGTTTTTATGAGAAATTTGTTTACAGTTAAAATTGTGATTTCTCAGTTGCAATGATTTTTTTTAAAATGCAAGATGACTTCTAAAAAATTATTTGCAATAATGATTGGACAATGATAATAGGCTCATCTTTGAACTTTGTTTCGATTTCGAGTTGTTAATGTAACACATGGTGGAAATAGTAAAATGGGAAGTGATAATTTGAATAAGTCAACAAGGCTATTTTGATAAGTTTTGATAAAAAAATTATGACCTCATGACTGTTTAATGTTTGTGAAACAGTTCCGAAATAATGATTGTCATAATGGTTACTTTGAACAGATGCCTAGATCTTGGTGGAGTGGTTGGGTTACTCCACAAGGTTCTCTATCCAATGTGGGTTGGCCAAATGGCAATAGGTTCTCACCACGCAGAGACTCTCCTCGTGGTGGAAGAAGAGGTTCTAACTGGTTTTGGGGTCATGGAACCTTTGTTTGCCGAAGTGGTCCAACACATGTTTCAATACATTTTGATTCTTGGGAACCTATCCTTCGAAAGGTCCTGTAGTTAATTGATTGTCCTAATAATCAACATGCTCGCAGTTTTCCAAAGGTAAATGGCCTCCATAACTTGCATCAACAATCACATTCTGATCATGCTAATTCAGTCTCTCGTAGACCAGTCCATTCCAATCCTCTTCATATAATGCAAAGAGCAATCTGCCATTGCATACCTTGAGAAACTCTGTAGATGAAACCCGTCCTTCTCCCAAAATGGGTTAGGTCCCCTTTAACCCATATCCGATGGAGTTATGTCCAGTCAAATGAGTTAAGTTGGAAGTAGATAGTGAGTCTAGTGCCATGACACACACACAATTTTTAAATTTAGAATCATATGAATATACAAAACTCAAGGTAGTTGATGGTACTATAATACTTGATTTAGTTGGAGATGATTAAACTATGATACTTGGCTTTGACTCTAGAACTTGCTATTTTGAGATAGTTATTATCTAGACTTGGTGACATTTGACTTGGTTATATTTTTGTTCGCGATACACTTATTATGATGATATGATATTATTATATTTGTGGTGGAATGTTTAATGTGTGTGTGTGTGTGTGTGTGTGTGTGTGTGTGTGTGTGTGTGTGTGTGTGTGCAACCATAGATGAAACATTCCACCACAAATGAAAAGGTTTAACTCTATATTTTGATGTCAATTAATGTTTTCCTGGAAAATTTAATGCAAATGATATGATTATATGAATGATTTGGAATTTATTTTAATATTGTGGGTTCCCCACCCCTATTTTTGTTTCCTATTATTATCTATCCATGATAATTTATGATATGATTTTTAATCCTCTATTATAAATTCAATCAATGATCTCTATCATTTGCTATATTATCTACTAAGTGGCATTTTTAAGAGATTAGTTCTAAAGTACCATTTAATATGAAGAGATTAGTTGTAATTGTTTCATGGAGAAGTAAATAAACGAAGGATTCTTTTGCATAGGAGGAACATCAAGGTAATTTGCATTTGAGTTTAGTGCATTCTTTATTCTATATTTTCAATGAAAGTATTCTAAATGAGGCTTTGATTATAGGATTTTGAAAACCTAAGTTTAAAGATTTGAGTGTAAACATTAGATACAACAGGTATATCCAGTTATATTATTATTATTCTAGTTATCTGAATATTGATTTTCTATGTCTAATCTATAATCTAATTGCAAAATTAAATCTATATATCTAGGAGACCAACGAAGGTTGTTTACACAAATTTCTGAGCATTTGGGTTTATAATTTTCCATTTTGGCTATAGTATTGTTAGATCTTGAATAAATTTGATTTCAGTGACTTTGTGCTTCTCATTTGTAAATCAGTTTCTCATCTTAATATGAATTTTGTGTTGGTCTTTTATGACTCTGTATCATTGTGTATATGTTGTATGCTTGATTAATTTTTACTCATATACTACTGTTTTAAAACCATGAATTTGGAATAAAAGAGTACATCTGAATTAATTTTTAATTTTTGTATTGTATGGGAATGGAGTAAAAAGGGTTAATTTATCGGGAGTTAAAAGGATCAATTCCATATAAGCAATAACCCTATAACTGAATATAATAAAATTATAAAGGATGTTGCAAGCTTGCTTTCTTCCCTCGAAAAGGTTATCTAGTTCATAGATATCACTCTGTCAAATAGGGTTGATAATATGCAGATTGTGGGTTTTGTTTCTTTGTTGTTCTTGTCTTTCATGTTTGTGTGCATTTTCTTTGGTTCTTTCTTGTTTGTATATTCTCTCTCTTTTTGAATGAATTAAATGATATTCCTAGAATCATAGGTTTGTTTGTTTATAAATGATTTAAGATATAAACTACCCTACACTTAGAATATTTTCTAGGTCCCTCATACAATTAAAGTTGGTTCGATTCCATCTTAACCTTTATGATAGGTAAAAGAGTTGATTTAGTTGTCGGTCAAATTTATGCTAACAACAAATTCTACATCGGTTCAGTTCAGTTATATATAATGAGTGGGTTCAAACTAGTCTACAAACCCCATACATAGCTGCTTTTATAAGACATTGTGTCCTTATCATTTTGGGAAGCAGTTACAGGCTTGGAGGTCACAATGGGTGTGCCTCCCTACACTAATTTGGTCAGTGGCGTCGGATCGCCCAAATAAAACGATACAGATATCTCTTCGCACACATTCAGGGAAGCAGTTAGAGCTTGGAGGACACAGAGAATTTCCTCCCTACACTTCTTCAACCAGGGTGGCATGAGATCACCCAAAAAACTCACAATACAGGATATCCTTCTAAACTCTCTTTCTCAACATGGATCAGGTGCACATGTTCCATTTACATTTGTTTATTTTAAACTTACATGCTTTCATATACATGTGTCTTTTACATTGCATTTTTACACATACATACATACATATTTAATTACTTGATCATTTTCTCCTTGCAAGTTTGGTCATATGAGAAACAATCAGTCAAATTGGGGGCAACAATAACAACAATGTCAACAAGCAACACTTCACCACAGCACATGCTTTACTAACCATGTAGGCACATTACACACTGCAACAACTACACACATTGTTTTGCCCTAGGTTCACTCTCATCACTTTTTTATTTGCACAATTTTCATTTTTATTTTCCATGTTCCTCCATCTTTTTTGTCATTCCACGCTTTGTCTAGTCCTTCAGGCACATTTCTACTACACTCTTCATGGACATCAGGTACGCATCTCTATCTACTTGTTACCGAACTTTCTGCTCGCCAACATAAAGTGGGGGAAAAATTTAGTCACAAAATCATGCACTTTAGACATTTATTTATCTCGGTATCATACTACTATTTAGAAGGTTCTTGAGCAAAGAAAGTATTAATTAACCCCCGTTCTTTTGGCCATCTTATTTATTGTATTTCATCATTACCGAACCTTTTCATCCACATGCCCAGTCTGTTTTTGGTCACTTCCAGTTATTTTAGCCTCGACTGGGGGCGCCTGTGGGCACCCCCGGTCCCTTTTTACACTTTCTCGCCACTTTTTGGGCTCTTTCTAGCCGTTTGACATCTTTATCTTTCTTGTGGTTGGCCTTTTCAGGGTTAATTACGAAATTAGATCAAGAAAACCCTATAAATATAAAGTTATGAGACCATAATGAGGGACTTAGCATCACTTAATATTATCACTCCATCTAGAGTTGCATCCATATATTGCATTGAAGATCACTTCCATCCACATAGCTCCATCATCAAGGCACTGGGCTAGGACATCTGCATCACACTTAAATTAACTAGTTTTGTAGAAATTAACTAGTTTTGTAGAAATTATGTTTGTATTTATGGAAATTTTTTGGATCTCATCTCTTAAGAGTTTATTTATCTAATTATCTAGACCTTTTTTCTAACACTTATCACTTGTGTTTGTCTCAAGATTCATTTAGTCTAGTATATTGTAATCTAAAATCCAATTCTTTAGTATTTTCTAGTTGTTTATAAGTTTATATTATCCTACAATCTAGATAAGACACTTTTTTTACAGTTAGGTCTGATTTATTGTTTATTTGAATTAAACATAATTACGAGTAAAGTGCAATTGTTACCTAAAACCACTTTCTATATCTACACATAGATAAATGATATGATAGTGGAACAAAATCTTCAACTTAACAAATAACTCTTATAAGAAGTGGAAGGAAATCCTCAACTTAATAGATAATCAGATATTAGTGTACAATTGTTTAAACCCTAAATAAATGTTATGAAAAGTGAACAACAATAAATATGATGTAAGGGTTTGTAACATGGGATTATTATGATCTAAACAATTTACGATTAACCACACATAATCAGAATAACACATTAATACTTGAAAATCTTAATAAATGATAGCTCAAATACACAAGAGGAGATGAAGGCTTAGTTTTCCATGTCAGAATAGAGAATATCTAGATGTGAAGACAAGTGGAAATGGAAAATAGTAACTAGATATGTTTCATTGTGAATTATGGAACTGGAAACTAAGAAAGGGAAAAACTGCACAAATATTATATGGTCCATACCTAGAGTTGTACGGTCATGAATGGAAGTGTTTGGTCTTGTACCCTTTGACAATTAAGATCAAAAACTTCATATGTGCTTCACTTTCCTAGAAATGCCCTTAATTATATGTTGCTCTTATTTGGACAACCTCAAGATGACCTATAATCACTTGCAAAAAAGTGGAAACCCTATACACATATGATACCCTTCTTCAAATCATTAGAAAACCAAAAGGAGAAATCATGTGTGTGGTGAGAATAGACTACCCTTGGTGGTCGAACCAGCCAAACCAATCCAATTGCTACACTTCAAGCCCTCGTGTAGGATCAAATCTCATGTAGTTGTCATATGTGCTTGTGAAAGTGTAAGTGTGATCTAAGCCAACACCCCACAGGTGCCCTCATGTATCTTCACACAAATAATAGAGGGATAAATCTATAGTATAGAATGTATCCAACACTGTAATAATGCAATGTGGTGTGCTTCAGCTACATGACCTAACCCTTTTTTTCCTTGAAATCCTTTGACAATGTTTGGAGTGACTTTGCTTTTGCTAAGACATGGCTTTAAGAGATTTGCATGCTTGGAAAAGGAGGAATATATACTCTTTAACCTAGTTGAGTGTTTTAGACCCATAGTAAGGGCTGCTCTAATTGATGTGTCATTTTTAAAGAAAGATTTATAGAACATTGAGTGCTTTTGAAATGATATTTCCAATAGAAGCTTGTAAGAATTCTAGGAGAGTTATAAAGTGAGATTCACTTGCTTATATATCCTTTTGCAAGTGGAATCTTACAATAAGGATGACCCTAGGAAGATGAAATGACACAATAAAGATACTCAAATTGAAAATAAAGTTGGGAGATCAAAGTAGGATCATATAAGTTAGCCAAGACTGTATAACACGTCCTGACCAAATTGTACGGTCATGGACATAAGATATGTGATGTAAAATCATAAGTTGTGGCAGATGCACGAGGTTAGTTTACTGATTTGATTAAATAATATTTCTTGAATTGACGAAAGAATACATTGTAAATTTAAGCAAGTCATGAAATAGCCAGAGAGATGTGTTAATTGAGTTTCGAATGTGAGAATTTCTCTTAGCAAGGGAACATAAACAAACTTGGAATTGTAAAAGTAAAAGTTACCAGATTTTAATGTCTACATTTCCCCCCTTTAAGTGTGTGATTGAAAATTACATGCTTAAACTGAATGTGCACACCTTGTCTTTTCTCGATAGTTGTTCTCTGATGTGTTGGTGTTGACAAGCTCCATAATGTAATGTACAACACAAAGTGTAGTCAATATATATGAAAAAAATTGAACTATAACTCAAAGTATAGATAATGCTTGTAACTTTGAACTTTGATAAAGTAAAGTATAGAAGACAAAAAAAACATGGAAGGAATACATATGTTCATTCTACAGAGGGAGGAGATCCTATTCTTGTTATACTTTAGATATTTGGAATTGTTGTTGGGATCCAAAAGGATTGGCGTGATCAATCCCCAATTGTGTTGAAGGAGAAATGTGAGCGTTGAGTTCATGAAAAACCTAACACCAAAGGAGAGAGAGTAGAACCAAAATACCCCACCAATGAGAGAGAAAATACTAACGTATCAGAATTTTAAGTAACCTTTATATCTTACCCTTTTGAAACTTGTGATAGAAGAGGAAGGAAAACCTAAGAAAATCTTAGTTGCTTTGATACCTTATGCAACCCCACATATCACACCATTACAAATGGATCTAGCTCTAATTTTGTAACTATTGAGTAATATAAAACCAAAAAAGGAATGGATATATCATGCTTCAATAATGTGTTGTACTGCTAAAAATGAGTGTGCAGATTTTGAAATATCATAGAAGAGAAGAAGGCCCATGCCCCCAAACAATGTTCCTGCAACTATGTCTGAGTAGTGTAGAGGAGAAGGAATGAAGTACTCATGCCCTTGTATCATGTTCTCAAGCTGAGTAACATGTGTTTGAGACCATATAAGATAAATTGTAAATAGTCTGATAGAATCTGAGAAAAAAGGAAATTTGTGATAATATGCCCCATCCATAGGAACGTCCACTATGGTTAGGACCGTACCACAGTGTTGACTATATTGTACAATTTTTACCTAGGGTTGAATTTTGCCACTTTTTAGTATTTATGCCTGTTTATGAGGATATGGACCCTATAAAAACATGTTCATGTGTTTGTAATATGCTACATAGATGTAGAATATATTTTAAATGGCCCACTTTTGATGTGTACAAGAAGTCATTTGAGTGGCTCAAACTCATTAGATTAGATATGTACCCATGTGTAATAATTTTGATAATCTATATAAGATCACATAAAATTTGAATAGTAGCCACTAATTGGAACATGTACTTGCAAAAGGGTTTGCACATGGTAGAAACCATGATGCATAGATAAATCAAAATGCAACACACAACAAGTAATAATACATGGATAGAAGCAAGAACAATAGTGTAAAAAGTGTCAATCATGTCATAATCAAGAGTAACAATATATAGTAGTTTAGAAAGATCAATTAGTGTCATAAACCAGAGTAGTAATAGTATAGAAACAAAGACATCAGAGTAGTAAGATTCAATCATATCATAAGCCATGATAGTAATAACATGTGTGTATATAAATAGTAGTGTAGATAAATGTAATCAATGAGTATAGAAACATAAAAACATAATCACACAAAGGTATAAAGCCACAAACATGGGACATCCACATTGTCACAAGATAATCACAATAAAAGGTACTATGATGACAACATATAGAGAAACAAGTGCATACACACAAGATAGGTATAGAGCCACAAACATGGGACACCCATGGTGTCATAAGACAATCAAGGCATTCATGTCGTATAGAGTAAGCAATCATATAATTGTAATCAAGCAAGGCAATACTCAACCATAAAAAGGATTCAAACAATTTAGTCAAAAATAGGAAATAATCCATATAAGAAAGTAGTGACAATATTGTATCAAACAAGTATAGAAAATAGTGATAGTAAAAGCATAGATAAAATATAGGTTAGTGACTGCACAAGACACATGTGTTAGTCTGTTAATCTCAAAAGATAACATAGAAACTATGCATATAATCAAGTGTGATGAGTAAAGTGTAAAATAATTATACTAAAACAAAATCACCTTTGTAGTGTACGAGATGTGTCCAAAGAGTAGTGTTAATGGGAAGGAACCAAGCCATGTCTTATCATCGTATCTTGTGTGTCCTGCATCACACTCAATATACCTCATGAATGCATGTGTGTAAAGAGTATATAGAAAATATATGTTATCTATCAAACTAACATGACAAACAACATGTATAAAGTAACAAGCTATCCACTCCATAAACATGTATCTAGTTTGTATTTTTGTAATATGTATAATATTTTTGTATTATGTGATTATTTGAATGTTATTTGAGTTTAAAATAGCTATGTACAGAAATGGGGTAACACAAGATCTACTCCTAATAAGAGCCTCATAAAGAGGCACATCACACTTAGAGGGTGAAGGAAGCATAGGCCCCATAAGTGTTAGAAGAAACAGGGTTTCATGTATAATAATATGTATAAGAAGCCATGCCATGTGTCGTAGAAGAGCTAGGGTAGGAAGACCCATGATGAGTGATATATTTAGAGGGTGACATAGTTAGAGGCTGAGGAGAAGGTGTTCTTGCAAGGAGTGGTATGTGACCAAAATGACCAAGCAGAAGGCTAGGGAGAAGGTGTCCTATGAGAAGTGGTATGTGACTTGGATGACTAAGCAGAAGGCACTAAGGTGAGGGTGTCTTGAGAGAAGGGGTATGATAGGAATAGTGTGTGAACTAAGATACCTTTACATAAATGTACTAGAAGGGAGTATCCTATTAGATATAGCGTTAGAATAAGGAGGAAGAGAGGTAGAGGCACTAGTACTAGGAGTAGTAATGGTAGTTATTGGGCTAAGTTGCTAAGTTATATGGCCCTCAAATAGAATACCCCTAATTGTTACCAATTTTTTATTCTGAATGAACTTGACACATTCATGTAGTAATGAAGGCATAGTTGTGAAAGTGTGAAACCAAGAGAAACCCAAACTCATGTCACATAAGTGAGAAACCAAGAGAATATGCCACCAATAATGGGATATCAAAGATAAAAAAGTCAACTATGAATGGGAGAACAATATTCCCTATGTGTCTTAGGATCAAGTATGATTTTATTCTTAATATATCCAAGAGAATGCAATAACTTAAGAGTGCATATATTATGCAGAGTAGTGTCACCAATCAAAACATTATGTATATAATGATGATCAACAAAAACACAAATGTAAAATGTATCGAAAACAAAGTTGTGTGGCATATCCATGATATTAAAAGTAATAACTAGAAAAGAACGCATAAGTAGTGATAATACCAAACATAACATCTAATGGGTGGTCATAAGAAGTGAAGGTGACACAATGCAATAAACATGGTGCACCTCCAAAGTATATTTAACAATATTATGTTTAGGAAGTAGATCACTAAATATTTTGAGTTTTGCATTGTCATTAATAGGCTTAGATTTAATGGGAGCATCACATTCAATAACACCAATATCAAGAAGATATTGTATTACATGATGAAGCTTAATACAACAATTACTGGAATGACCAATACTCGATGGTAATCACGATGGGAATTAACATAAAATCTTACCATGAGGTGTGCATGTAACAACCTCAAGCGGTGTAAAAAGAGATACAAGGTTGCACTCAAGCAATTATTTAAGTATTGTTTGTGGTGCACAAGTTAAGTGAGTGAATTATCACCGAGAAGGTTGTAAATGTAGCTTTGTAGGTTGAGATACAACATTGACATTGGTTTTAGCTTCATATCGTCATCATTAGTTTTATTCTTAAAATTATCTTGCCTTAAACCTTATGATAAGAAGTTTTAAAAGGATTAACAACATATTTGATCTCATTCAGTTTGAGGAGCTTAGCTTCACATTCTTTCAAAGTATGACATAAATGATCAAATAAGTTGAACTTGTCAAAGATAACCAATTATTTTAAAGGGACGAGAAGACTATGTAAAAAAAATCATAATTTACTATCAACTAAAATATTGTTCACCTTAAGCATGGTCTTATAGCATAAATGATAATCGTTGATGGGATTTTTGGAACGTTTTCAAATTTTAGCCATTTGAGTGTAAAATATTTTTTCATGGATATTGATAGAGAATTATGAAATTGGTTAGCTAAAGGGGTAAAATTTTGAATATAATGCATGGGTAAATCATAAAACCATTGTAGGGAAAAATATTTTGAGACTTTGAGGGAAGAGCTTGGTAAGTAATGTATCATTTGAAGAGTAATAGTAAGCAAGCAACATGAAATGTATGAAGGTGTTTTTCAGGATCACCCTTTACATCATAGATATGAAGCTTAGGAATAACAAAAACTAATAGGTAAAGGGTAGGAAGCCACTTCAGGTGTAAGTGGGTTATGGAGTAACTGAGTGGAATCCATAACATGAGAGGAAGTAGATGCGCCTTGTTGTAATTGTGGAATTTGAGCTTACAAAGTATGGACAAAGGGATTCAAGAACCTGTGTGTTAGAAGAATATGTGAGAAACTATGCGTGTAGATAGGATATGTAGGAACAATATTGATCATAGGAATAGACATAAAAAAATTGTAAAGTAAAGGATTATGTTCCCCCAATGAAATAGATATTGTAGATGTAGGAATAGTAGTTTTGTGCACACTAGACTGTGTAGGAGGAAGAAGTCAAAAAAGGAACCACTCATTAGAGGTATGATCATGAGAAAATTTAACAGTAAGAAGAATGCATATGTAAGGCTCAATACATTGAGGGTTTTCACTGAGTTGAGCATGTAAATTAGATACTAGTTCAACTTTCTCTTGATATACATTCATCTTCATTACGATCATAATAAAAAGAATGTTCACTATTTGTTCCCATTTCATTCAAAGGCACCACATACACATTATGATCCAATGTATAAGGGATTCCATAAACATGGGATGGAGAAGCCGCCATGAGGGTACACCACTTGCGAGTAGGAGGAGAAAAATTAGTATGCTCAATAGGTTGTTGATTAAGTCGATTGTTATGCCAAAAGCGAATGGAGAGAAAACATATGTAGACTAAAACCAATAAAACCCTAGGCCCCCTAGGGTTTGAACAATATATTCAATTCTGTATTAAGTTTCACTGAATGTTTACACCATGATTAAATTATGTTATGGAAAGTGCACAACAATAAATTGGTTGTAAGTGTTTATAACATGGGTTTATTATGATCTAATCAATTTGTTATGTACCTTGGGATATGATAATATAATATATATGGGTTGATGGAGATGCCGACATGTGGCACACATCCCCTTAGTTGTATATATGGGTTCACATGGGATATAATATTATAATGTATATGGGTTAATGGAGATGCCAACATGTGGCACACATCCCCTTAGTTAGTTATATGGCCTCACATAGGAATTAATTATATTGGGTAATGAGTCGGCCTACATTGTAATTAGGTGTTACCCATCCTATTTAAAGGATGTGAGTATCATTATGAGGGGGTCATATATGTATGAGTTGAGTCTTCTACTTGGTAGTGATATATTGGAGGTGTCCCCCTCGAAGTGGATTCCCATCTTTGGGAGATTGTGGAGTTACTCCTTCCTTAAGGAGCATTGTATGGTGTTGCCCTACCTTAAGGGTGTTATTCTGAATATATTGCATATTAGGGAATCTTGGCCCCCTATATATCTTGTGTTATGTTATATTTTGAAGATTACCCATTTATTATATGCAAATATCTTATCAAGTGGTATCAGAGCCATATAATGAGTGTGCTTTAAAGTATTGCAAACTTGTCATCATGTTCGATCATCCAACCACCCATATGAAATCCTAGTGGATGATGTTGCTCCAAACCTGATTCCATATTCCATTGTGCTCATCTGATTCCATCTTGGTCCATATGTGTTCCTCCTCAGCATCCATGTGTATCCATAATAATTATTCCTATGATTCCATTTCATATAATTGTTTCTCCATTGATTATGTTTATAGCCTTGATAATTGCTCCTCCAATTCTCTGTATATTATATATATACTATATATATATATATATATATATATATATAGTATATATTGTTGCCCTTATGTGCCCTAACATAATAAGAACTTGTATAGCCAAAATTATTAGTCCTCCAATTCCCTGTATATCCATATAGATTGAGCTGCCCTTGTGTGTCCTAGCATGTCTCCATAATTTTTTCCTCTCATGATGATGTGGGTGTTTATATGGTGCAACCTTAGTATGCTCAATCATTATCAATATTTTCCTTCACTTTGTTTTCCTCTTCCAACTTGTTTGCCTATTTCTTTTTTCTCTTGAGTAGAGAAACTATTTTTTACTTTTTTCATCATGTTCTTCATCCTCTCCTTCCGAGTCATTCTTATTCCCTTCTTCACCAACTTCAAATTCATCTTCATGATCCTCATTTATATTATTTTTTTTCCTACTAAGTGTGATATCTTGCAATGTAATTTTCTTTTTCTTGTACCACAATTTCATGAATTTCTTTTGCACATTAAGATTAATTGTTCCCAAGCGCTCTAACCAAGGATATCCAAGAATAATATCCATACCATCTATATCTAAAGCATAAAAATATGAAAGTAAAACATATTTATCCATAGAGAGCTTTAAATCTTCAAAAACTTGAATATGCTTACCATCCACTTGAGCTTCCTTAATATGTTTTTCTTGCACATGTATATTTTGAGCTACATTTCATATTGATGCATTTATATTTGTTGCTAGGGTTTATGGTGTTAGCGTGTATTATTTTCCACATCATTAGGTGAGTCATCTCACTTAGGTGAGATTGTAGGTCCACGTGTCATTTAGGGGTCATTATGAGATTCTCTTACGCGTCAGTGTGTTAGCACGTCAGTGCGTCATATGTGTCATTGGGGAGTTACACTTCTATTATGGGAATGTAACTCTCCCCTCTCTACTCGAGTTGTCATGATTGCAGCACTGGGGGTTACTCAGCACCTCCTATATGTACACCCCATCTGATCTATGAGATAGAGGAGAGTTTTATGGCTTAACCAGGTTTTTCCCGTGTTTCAAATCTTTGCATGCACATTCGGTTGATGCTCGCTCCTCCCGAGATCTCTTCATGCTGTCGTTCGCACGTCTGTTGATGTGCATGTCGTCCCTCGTGATCCTCGCTTGCGGGTTTTATACCCTCTTTCATGGTATCAGAGTGGGTCTTATGGATCCATGCACTCATCGGCGTTGCTCGTGCATTTTTCGGCCTCTGAGATGATCTACAAATTTCATTGCGTGTGTCCTAATGGATATTCCGACTCGTGCTCTACTTGCACTAATTTCGGGGCGTTTATACCTCTCCTTGGTTTGTTCGTGTGTTTGAGGTGGTCGTGTTCAAGTTTCTGGTGTTTTTCGAGTTTAGTGTCCTTGACCACTCGATTCTCTGGGTTTGCATGCGTGTTTGGAGGTGTTTTCCTGAGGTCTATTGTAGTTCCATTTTTTTGAACCCATCTTCGACCGTTCGAGTACTATCTTCCCTTGCTATCCCGGCTCGTGTTGTGTTCATTTAAAAACTTCTGCTTGCTCATTCTCGGCATCTCATGTGTTTTGGATTGAACGTGAGAGCATTGGTCTTCTCCTTGCCCCTGCATTGTTTGTTTGCATTGTTCGCTTGGTCTGAATCTGCATTTCTTTTGCTCGGGTTTATTTGGCTGTCCTCGACCTACGTGTTTGCATGCATAGCTTTGGGTTTGAGTTTCAATCTTCGACCAATCGATTGCTTTCATCTCCCTTTGCTGGCACTTAGAGTGCTTTGTGTATGGTGCTTTGTACATAATTACACATCATTTGTGCATGGTCCCGACTACTGACATCACTGCTACTCTCCCCAACTTCTTGGATGCGTTGATCCTCCTGTGGCTCGGGTCCTTTTTACATTGCTTGATTGATTTGGTTGTTTTCCCTATTGCCCTCCTACACACATGTTACATCAGTTACAGCCCAGCCTGCAACTCTGCACCCTCCCACATGTGATCACCTACCTGGTAAGTGGTTACATTCAGCTTTGCCTTAGTGGTTACAACATGCACCTGGCACAATCAGCCTTTCAGGTGTCCTTGCACACATGGCTCGGGCCTGTCCACTCCATCACATGGCCCCTCTCTGACAGCTAAGCTTGGTGGATTTTGTACGTAGACCTGGTGGATTTGGAGAATACTTGGTGGATTTTGCACACAGACCTGATGTTGTACGCTAGCATCTTGGTTCAACTCAACGTGGAACTCAAATATGCACACGTGGCTTCTTTTACATTACCACCATGGCTTGACATTCCAAATGTGCCCCCCCCCCTCCAATATTTTTTTAATGTTTTAAGATTTTAAAAAAAAATTCAGTTTGGCATTGTAACATTTTTTAAAAATTGGGTTTTTGGCTTGTATTGCTCATCCTTCCTTCGGGCGTCGAAGAAGAAGGGTGAGGTCCGGGGTTGGCAGGAGGCTAATCTCCCCTCGCAGTCAAAGCAAACCCTTGCTAAAATTTTGTGCTGTTTCCAACGAGTACCCGACACGATACCCTTTGCACCCATCTCGCCTATACTTTTTAATGCGTTTGCAGCATTTAGTGGCATTTTCCATCAGTTGCGGGAATCGTTTTAATGCCATAAATTTTGACTCGCAGCTCATTTTTGAGCGCTTCTTTAGTCAAAGTTGCATGATTTTTCATACATTACGTGATGGCATTGTCAGTTTTGTAAACAAACTACTTTATAAAGTGCCACATTCTGGGGGGGTTGACTAACACTCTTGGGCTTTCGCACGCATACGCATTATCAACCGAGTCTGATGTCTTGCTTTCGTGCACCTTTCATCTTGCATTTTTCATCATGGAGAGTGCTCTTTCTAGACTTGAGCGTCGCAGGATCAGCTTATAGTCTTCGCTACTTCTCACTGGGAGAGGGAACTATTCAGCTTGGCGTGCTTCCATGGAACATTACTTCACCCACGAGGGTCTTTTACCCTTCTTGCTTGGGCCCAGTTCCTACACCCACTGATCATCGTCATCTGGAGGACTTCCTTGACACTTGTGACCATGTATTTGGTCACATGATGATGCATGTCTCTCTCGTTCTCTTTGGTTTCACGTGGCAGACTCAAATCCACCTCACCGTGTCTGGAGCATTCTTCAGTCCCTCTATGGAGACCCTTCACATACTGCCTACCATTTTTGTTGTTGCTGATTCAGTTGTCTCCTCTATTTCTTCGTGTGATGACAGTTCCACTGACACAGGCCCGCTTGGTTCTTACTTCTGATGATGAGGATTATGCACCCAGTTCTGATGCAGAGAGCATTACAGAGGACTTCTCTCCTCTTTCTCTCACTATTCCAGACAGTGTTGTCACATCCCACATCTCGTCAGATATCGAGTAGTCTCCTACTCAGTCTCACTCTGTCATTACACCCGCCTCCTTTCTCACTTCCAGTGTGCGAGGCCCATTTCACTCCTCTACCTTCATTGGATGACTCATACCTATCTGACATCGCTCTTCTGTTTGTTGAGCCCCCCTCATTGGGACGAGTATCTGCCTGACCTTAGTCATCTTTTCGCAGAGTCTACTTGTGATGCACTATAGGTCCCTCATCCATCTATAGGTGTTCATAGGAGTTCATCATCTTTTTTGTTGGAGTGCCCCTTCCGGGAATCATGTCACTTCCACTTTTCCGGAGACCTTCATTGATCCACCCTCAGCTGTGGATCCCTTTTTTGTTGTGGAGGATGTTTTGTTCCCTTCACATCACTTGGACATCCTTTCTTGTGGGTGTTCCTCTTTTACACACTAAGAGTTTTGCACACGTTGCATTACCTATCGGTTCTTTAGCACTCACCTTCGCTAGACCTATGTCACACTTCCATGGACCAGACTCAGAGTTCTTTGTGTTGCTAGCCTTCGGTTTCCTTCGTGGAGTGGGGAAGAATTTCAGCACGTTATTTTTGTCCTTCCTAAGGGTAGGCACATTGTTCGGTGCGGGTGGCTCTTCTTCAGTCCAGAGGCAGAGGATCTCGTTATCGACATTCTTCTAGGAGACCTCCTAGAGCTACAGAGTTTATATCCATCCATGGCATCTTCTGCATTCCTCTCGTCTCCCTCTCCTTCTCTCTTCTTCTTCTTTTCGAGAGATTACCTCTTTGTACATGGGTACCCTTTTTAGGCTCGTCTATGGCCGGGACCCATATTTGGCATCTTTCTTAGATTAGAGAGTGTGTTTTTCTCTTATGGTGGATGTTTTTCCCACTGGGTTTTCCTTCACTGCTTGGGATCTTCTTTCTTGTACATGGGTACCTCATCAGGTTTGTGTCGGGACCCATTTCTCATTTTTGACTTGTCGCCTCATCCTAAGTTACGATGAAGGGGGGGTGTTGGTGTGTATTATTTTCCACATCATTAGGTGAGATCGTAGGTCCACATGTCATTATGAGATTCTCTTACGTGTCAGTGCGTCAGCACGTCAGTGCGTCATATGCGCCATTGGGAGTTACACTTCTATTCTGGGAATGTAACTCCCCATATCTACTCGAGTTGTCATGATTGCAGCACTGGGGTTTACTCAGTACCTCCTATATGTACACCCCATTTGATCTATGAGATGGAGGAGAGTTTTATGGCTTAACCAGGTTCTGCCCATGTTTCAAATATTTGCATGCATATTCGGTTGATGCTCGCTCCTCCCAAGATCTCTTCACATTGTCGTTTGCACATCCATTGATGTGCATGTCGTCCCTCCTGATCCTCGCTTGTGGGTTTTAAACCCTCTTTCATATGGAAACAATTACCTTTTTTCTTTGAATACACCCTTCAAACTGAAATATTAAAGCTTCCTTCTTTGGAGATACACTATCATGTGTAGCAGCTTCATCATCAAATTTTTCTTCTTCTTCTTCTTCTTTAACAAAATTGTGTTTCTTTTTTGTTTCCCATCTAGCTAAGAAAATATCCTCCATTTCCTTCCAATCCCAATCCAATAGATCATATCCAAATAAGAATACCAATGTTGCGCTTTCCCACCAAGATGAAGATAAAAACTAACCTGTATTAAACATTCTTCAAAATACATTTGTTTAAAATGTATCCACCATTTTTTTGCATCAATTTCCCCATTACCATAGAAAATTGGTATATCCATGATGCATAAAAATTAGGGTTTCACAAACTTACTCCTTTGACCAATATTTGACCTGATGATTTCGTCTATCATTCAACCTCAAATTTGAAACCATAAAGAAGTAACCCCTGCTAAAATTTTGAGAAATTTCTGAATATGTAAAATAATCAAAGAAAGATAGAAAATTGCAACTTGTAGGTTGGTTTTCTTTAAAACAAAAAACTCTCAATATCTTCTTCAAAGAAAATCCAAAAATTCTGAAATTTTTACCATAGCCTCTTGATAAATATTCTAAGTATTGGTAAAAATTTTAAAAATTAATTCTAAAAAATGCGGCATGTGAAGCAAATTTAGGCAAAACCCTATAAATGTAATAACTTCAACAAAAAAGCTTGAAAATTTATGAAATTTGGAATTTAGCTTTATGAAACCTTTTCACAAATTTGGTTTAAAAAGTGAGAAAATATTCACAGCCGTTTCCAAAATATAGCCGAATCAATAAAATTAGGGTTTGGACCCAATTATTTTGCTGAAATCGATGCTCTGATACCACTTGATAAGAACTTAGCATACAATAAATCAATAAATTGCAAAAGATAACACAACACAAGATATATGGGGGGGAAAGATGCCCTAGTATGTAATATATGCAGAATAATACCCTTAAGGTAGGGCAACACCATACAATGAATGCTCCTTAAGGAAGGAGTAACTCCATAATCTCCCAAGATGGGAATCCACTTCGAGGGGGACACCTCCAATCTACCTCTACCAAGTAGAAGACTCGAATCATACATCCATGAACCCCTCATAATGATACTCAAATCCTTTAAATAGGATGGGTAACACCTAATCCCAATGTAGGCCGGCTCATTACGCAATATAATTAATTCCTATGTGAGGCCATATAACTAACTAAGGGGATGTGTGCCACATGTCGACATCTCCATCAACCTATATATATTATATTATCATATCCCAAGGTACATAACACAATTCACAATTAACCATACATAATTAGAATAACACATTAATACTTGCAACAATTGATAAACAAATAAATTATAGCTTGAATACATAAGACAAGATAAAGACTTGGCTATATAGGTTAGAATAGAAAATATTAAGATCTACAAACAAGTGGAAATGACATATAAGAAATTGGAGATACTTCATTGTGAATTCTTGATCT
Organism: Taxus chinensis; assembly: GCA_019776745.2. Lineage (NCBI taxonomy): Eukaryota > Viridiplantae > Streptophyta > Pinopsida > Cupressales > Taxaceae > Taxus > Taxus chinensis. The sequence goes on along the minus strand of CM034153.1, from coordinate 675,516,912 downwards.
ATAAACTGAATAGGGGAAAAACTGTATAAATGTTGTATGAGCTAGACATGGAGTTGTACGGCCCTAACTCGAAGTTTACGGTCTTAGACCCTTTGAATGTTGAGATCTGAAACTCCATGTGTGTTTTACTTTCCTAGAAATGCCCTTTTTATATGTCATTCATGTTCACAAAACCTCGGGATGACATGTAATCACTCGTAACAAAGTGAAAAACCTTAACATTTGCAATACCCTTCATCAAAGCATTTGAAAACTAAAAGGAGAAATCATGTTTATGGTGAGGCCAAACTACCTTTGGTGGTTGACTTGACCAAACCAATCCACGTGTTGCACTACATGCCCACATATGGGATCAAACCTCATGTAGTTCTTCTAAGTGTTTGTTCAAGTGTGAGTGTGATTTATGCCAACCCCGGGCTACGACTTCCCTTATGTCTCTTGACATAAAGAATAACAAACTAAATATATAGTATAACGTGTATCCATTGTGGTAGTAATGTAATATGGTGTGATTTAGTTGTGTGACCTAATCCTTTGTTCCTTAAAACCATTTGACAATGCTTGGAGTGGCTTTGATCTTGCTAATACATAGCTTTAGGATCTTTGCATGTTTGAAATGGATGAAGCCAAACTCTTTGACCTAGTTGAGTGTTCCAGACCTATAACAAGGGTTGCTCTACGTGACGTGCCACTAATTAAGGAAGATTTTGGAGAGCCTTGAGTATTTTTGGAATGATATTTGCAATAGGATCTTGCAAGAATGTCATGTGAGTTATAAAGTGACATTGACTTGCTTATATAGCCTTCCGCAGGTGATATTTGCAATAAGACCGAACCTAGGAAGATAAAACGACATGATGAAGATATTCAAATTGAAAACAAAGTCAAGCGATCAAAAAGGAAAGGACCATACAAGTCGGTCAAGACCATGTAACATATCCTAACCAAATTGTATGATCCTAGATAAGAGAGATGTGATGCAAAACATAAAGTTGTGGCATGATGTACATACCTAATTTATTACTTTGATTAAATAAAAATTTCTTGAATTGATGACAAAGCAGAGTGTAAAGATGAGTAAGTCATGAAAGTGCTAGAGAGATGTACTAATTGGATTCCGAATGTGAACATTTATCTTAGCAAGGGAGCGAAACCAAACTTGGCATTGGAAAATGACAAGTTACCAAATTTTAGTGTCTACAATAGGATAAACATGTGAAGGCACTATACTCTTTAAAAACTTTGTCAATAGTGAAATAGGTTAGAGGGTGAGAAGCCTAAACATTTGAATTACATTTATTGTTCCTTCACCTACTATCAAATACTTATGGTGCTTCTGTATTAAATAGGCCCCTTTACCTTGTAGTTATTACAAAAAATAAGTGAGAAACATTGTCGTTAAATTAATGTCTTGAGAAAAATGTTATTAGATTTTTAATCATCTAATACCGCACACGATATAATTATTAAAATTAAAATTTCTTCAAAACATCAAAGGTCGTTTTCTCTATTGCTGAAGTTGTCTGGCTCACATAGAGCCTACGAGGGATCAATCCATGTTGAGTGGCTCCTAATGCCCCGACACGGAGGATCAAGTAGTTGAGGGTAGGGTCATACCCTAGATAATTTTGACGGTGTGGATGCCCCTTACCCATAATTGCTTAGCTATAAGTGATCACTAATTTAAATGTATGTTTACTCAACTTTGTAATTCAGAATATGTTTCCTCCCAAACATAGAAGAGATGCCAACATTCTACATAAGTCACCCCGCATTAGGGGAGAGGGGCTAGTAGTAATACACCCTAAGTTAAGGGGTCCACAAAATCAATTAATTATTATATGAGATTGTGATTTTTTCACTAATATGTAGGTTAAATTTGTGTTATCTTATTTCTTTGAAATGTTCAATTGGAGGGAAAACCATATTTTGAATTGATTTAAAATACTAAATTTGAGTTACACTACAACCATGGTGGAAACCAATACTTGAATATGAGTGAAATTGCTTGAACACTGAATTTTTTGTACTTGTACATATGTGAAAGATCTTACATTTCATGATGTGATTGGCTACTTTACATAATTATTATGTTAAAAATAAATAACTACTACATAGTACTATGACAACAATTGAGTATTGTGTGATCAATAGTTATATCAACTATTGGACCTTGTTCACCTATTGGCCCCTCTCCCCTCTAAGTTAAAAAAAAAAACTTCAAAACGTGAAAGTTAGTTGTGGCAAGCGATTTAAATCACCATTCAAGGCTTTTGGTTTTGGCCTTTGAAATTATTGGGTAAATGGGAAATTGGAATCGAGGCCAGGCAAGGGGAACCCTCAATATAATTGTGGGTCATTAGGTCTGCTTTTATCAGTATCAATCCGTTTTTTTCTGTTCAATCCATATTGACTATAGTGACAATCCATATTGACTATAGTGACAGTAAAACACATACGTTTTTTCAAACCATCATCGTCGGATCAAGGGAGAAATTTTCCACCTTAATTTCTCTGTCCTGGTGGCCATTTGAGTAAACAAACGAGGTCTTGGAAACTAAAAAAACACTGGTTTTTTATTGATTTGGGTGGTCTGAAAAGATGCAGAAAACAGCACAGTCTTGGTTTATGGGAGGACCCAGTAGCACAGAACTGGATAAATCTCCTTCTGTGCTGGCAGATTGGAATGCTTATGCGGCCTCCAAGGGTGCAGGGGATTCAGGGGCTTCTGCAGATCTGGAATCTGGGGTTCCTACATCGTTTGCTCCTTTAATCCAAACTGCAAATGAGAGTTTCATGGGCACCTTCAACATGTGAGTAGTGCTGCACTGTCGTCTGCCCTATACCCACATTTGTAATTGTATATTTGATTGCAATCTTCATTAAATTCTCAATAAACCCAAGCAATAGTTGAAAAACCAAAACAACATAATGCTCAAGAAAAAAATAAATTCAAACAACTGATTTTAAAAATAATATATATATATATATATATATATATATATCTTGGTAAAACTTGAATGATGTTATGGGACGAATTAGATGCAGTGTGGTGCGACTCCAGGACCGAACTCTCAATAAACCCTAGAAAAATGAATGAAAAAAAAACTCAATGCCCTGGAAGGAAAATCCAAAATGTTATTCACATTCAAGATATGAACACCTGAGTTTTTTATTTTAAATTAATAAAAACTAATTCAATATTTTTTAATCTTGGTAAATCTTTGAAAGGTTATGGGTCACATTTTATGCAGTTTGGGGCGAGTTCAGGCCACATTCATGAGGTATGTATCCTGGATCAACTCAGAAGTATTACACCACAGCGTCACCACATGGTCTATTGGCTGCCTTATTGCAACCAGGGGGATTTGATACTTATTGTGGTATTGTAATTGTTTTAGTTGAAGGGCCAAGGCACCCTTAACAAAGAATAAATTGGAGAACTGGAAACATTGGTGGAATACCAAGTGTAGTCAAAGCTTTAGGCTTATTTACTTAAGGTCCAACACGGAGGCTGTGGGCTGCCTTATTGAGATGTGGAGATGAGACTGTGTTTGAGGTTGAATGAGGCTTACACACTTGAATTTCATATTAAAGACAATCTCACGCATATTTAAATACTCTACAATCTATGGGACATGTCCGTTAAATTATGTGAAGCCTTATTGTGGTGTGGGGATTTCAACCTGGCTTACTCTCTTATGACTGCATCCCTATACCATAGTTACCAAATACGGTGAAATCTTAAAGATTTTCCGTTTTTTTCTGTATTTTTCATTCAACCATATTGAACTCTGTATTTTTCAGTGGTAAGATACTAAAAGGCAGGACCTTAAAAAATTATGTTATTTTTTATTATTTGATACCATAAACATTAAAATTATGAACACATACATGATTTTATAGCCAACAGCTAAAAGGATTTTCATTTTTCAGTATTTTTTAGAAGGTTTTTAGCAGTCCCTCGAAGATTAGTGAGACCGTATTTTTTTCTGTATTTATCGTATTTTTTTTATCAACTGTTATTTTTTCATATTTGAAGACAATTGCTTAATATTCCCCGTATGAAAGTTGCTACCTTGCCCTATACTATGACACCACAACTATTTGGACCTTTAGGATTTTGGTGAAAGCATAAAATTTGAATCTGTGAGGCTGAGAGCTCAAATGCTTCTACTACTAAGATGCCCTAGTTTAAAGCTTGACTGTGGATAATTTCTCTAGAGAGGTATATATGCTAGTCCACGGGGCCAGGAAATTTAATTCTCTTGCAAAGGAGGAATTATGCTGGCCGTGTGAATGGTGAAAGCTCAAAAGCAACAAGAATCACCCCAGCTTGTGCATGGTTAAAGTCCAAAAGAATTAGGAATTACCTATCCCGATGAATGGTAAAAGCCCAAAACTGGTAGGAATCACCTAGCCCAGTGAACAGTACAATCCCCTAAGTATAAAACTAATCGTCGTCAAGCTGCGGTATGACAAAGAACTTATTCGATTCATAGTAGCTTTATTCTTCAAAAGAATTTGAGTAATCACCAAACCTGGAATTTACCTTGTAAAACCCACAGTTTTTTTTAAAAAAGTGGTGTAGTTCAACCACCGTGTTTTTCTTAACCATAGTTACCTAAGTTTTGGGTTGGGGGCACAGTGAGAGTGGTTTTCTAGGATGGATTTTTTTTCCCCAGATTTTGGGGATGGCGGGTAGATGGCGGGGGGACAATGGGACTAGGTTTCTAAGATGGAAAACAATTTCCCAGATTTTGGTTATGGCGGGGAGACGGTGGGGGTTGACTATTAAAATTAAATATGAAATTCATATTTTAACTTTATTCAATGAAATATAGGGGTTTATTTAATGTTTCTCAGTGTCTTTCAAGATCAGGGCTCAATATTTTTGTAAAAATAACAGCTTATTTGGGGGAGGGCAATGGAGGGGCAGGGAAGGGTTTTGTTTTAAAGCAAAAGCATAAAAAAAACAGAGGATGTCCCCTCCAAGTTCTTCCCCTCTCCATCGTCCCCAAAACGTCCGGAATGTCACCAAAATCTAGGGGACGTGTCCCCTCGTAACAGTGGTTTCAACCGCATGCAAACAAAAAATCATAATTTATCAAACCAGATGTGGTGGGCTTTTTATAGCTATAGAAGGTTGACAAGAGTTTTTTGGGATTGGCATTTGAAACTTTGATGGTAGTGAAAATTGAAATGTTTTGAGTCTTTAGGCCAGTTTAATGACATTTGCTATAATTTCAATATTTAATACATGTTAGATGTGTATTTTGATGTCTACATACTATTTTTAGCATGAAATGACAAAATCATTTATTGTGATATTATTATGAATTTGTCATATTTTTTAATTTTAAATCCATATTATTGAAAAATACTTGCACTTTAGCAAAGCCGTGCAATTGCTGTGTAAATGGAATGCAACTATGATTTGTCCTCTTCAATGGACTAATGTGGCCTCAACTTTGCATAAATGATAAATTCATTTGTGGCTTGTGATAAGCAAAGATCAATTAGTTTTGATAGCAATATTTAAAGATTTATATGAATCTGGAAAAGTATGAAAGTCAATGTGTACTGTATTTACATTGGAAAAAATTGGTTAATTTTTTTAGAATGCCACTTTTCAATGATTACTGGAAAACTTATATCTGGATTTTCTTTTATTCTGGCACTGTTCATTTTTATGTTACCAATGTCTGAAAAGAAAACAAGGGAACAGATAGTTAAAAAAGAAACTTATGTTTTCACTGCAATTTCTTGTATATGCCTGAAAAATGCTACATGCAGGAAATTACCAGAGACTACAATGAAAATAAAAGTCCTATTCCTACTATTGCCATAAAAAGGAAAAACCAGCAACGATTTGTTAATGCACAATCAAAGAGACAAAACTTATTCCAATTTACAATGCCAAAATCCATGGTATTCTTATGTATACAGATCGGTACAAAGATAAGAGCTAACTGTAGAAACAAAACAGAGCTTAGAAAGCAAAGGTGGGATAGTGTGGCTTCTTCTTGCATCTATTTGGAGGGCAAGTTGTGTCATCGCTCCCAATGTTTATCTCCAGCAACATGAACCTCTACTCCAGATCTGTAATTTTTTTTTGAAGAAAAGCATATTTGTATCTTACCGTCTTTCTCGCCTTGTTGGAAATTCTTATTAAGTCCCTCATTTCGATTTTTGATATTCTTTTCACAGGATGTTATTTTCAAATACATCTGGAAACATCTTGTAAAGAAAAATGGACGGAACACACATGCTTCCAGATATATATCTCTGAAAATTCCTCACTTGATGCAATTATTGCCTGAAGACTGCAATGTACCTGTAATTGGTCTTCATCATGTTCTCCTGTAAATCTTTTTCTTCTGCTATTAGCACCATTTCCTTTGGCATTGACCGCACCCATTTTTGCATTCCCTGTTATTGATTAGGCTTCCTATGAACAAGAGCAAAACTGAAGACAGCTGATGAATCCCTTTGTATTTATCTCCGCAATGGGGTTTTTATAGGCTATCAAAGTGCCTGGTATCTTCATTGCAAAAAGATGCATAGTGCAATTGAGTGAATTAGAAATAGGTCTAGCTTGTGCTTTTTATTTATTGACATTTGCAGCTATCTTTTGATTAGAATAAAGCTACAAAAGTTTTCTGACATTGCTTAATACTTTGCCATTTATTATTACATCTGCTGTTGCTTCCTCTTAATAGAACATTGACATTATTTTATTCTTATCCTTGCCCTATTGGAGTTCTAAACTATTTAGAAATGTCCATGAAAACAAACTGGCCCTGTGAGGTTCATTTATGGAAGGGTTCTGTTGGGGCTTGTTAGGAAATTAGTGTTCTCATGGTAAAATAGATCGTAATTTACCATATGGTAAACTAGTTGGTAAATATTATTGTTATGTAACAATAGTATATATTAGGAGTTTGGCATAATATTGCTATAATAGTTTTGTATGTGAGTATGGTGTTATTCACCCAACTCACCAATATAGGAGTTAGCGAGATTTTTATGGGAGTAGTTGAAGCAACCTCCTTGAATATAGGAACTGTCTTTCCTATGTAATTATGTATTGTGATATGAATTATAATTAATGACATTCATTATTGTTTTCTTGTGCAACTCTGTCCAAATTGTTTCATTTGGTATTCAGAGCGAATATGTGTCAGATATGGGTCAATGAAAGCATGTGAGGGGTATTTGTTTTGTGCCTTACCACTGGGATGAGAAAAAGAATATTTTGTTGGAAATCTTGTAGCTTGTGAGGTTTTTTGTGCTATACATATGTGGCTTTCTCTTTTCTGTATCATCTTGGTTTGAGGGTTTGAAAAGCTCGTTTGTGAATTTGTTGTTTGATTTGCCTTTGTAATAGTACAGCTCTGTCACTGCCAAGTGTCATGCATTTAGCCTTTCAGACCTGCACTAGACAGTTTATCAACATCGTTCTCTTCTCACTGTAATCTGCATGCCCACGTTCATTTCTATCTATGTGCATTTATTTTTCATGCATTTGACAGCGGAAGTGTGGTGGAGTCCATTCGTCAATTGCTCTGAGCATATAGGTTTCCAAATGTTACCCCTGATCCGTTGTCTTGTGTCCACATGCACCTGTTCACCTTTCAAGACGTCCTCCATACCGTTTGATGTAGCCAACCACGCAATTGGCCATTCCCGACATTCAACACCACTCACTGTCTATCTTTCCTGTCTCCTTTGCCTTCATGCTTTCCGCAGCTTCATTCAGTTATATGCTGTTAGCATTGGCTATGTCACATGGTATTTGATGCAACATGCGGTTTCAATTGACATCAACATTTTTGCCTTGAAACTATTCAATGCTCAGCCCACAGTGTGATGTTACATGTGCCTATCAAAATCAAAGGTGTGATTTGTTAAATTTTTCAAAAAACCGCTTTACATATTTTAAGTCAAATTGCAAGTTTGTGTTATTTTCAATGTGGCACAGCCATCCAATAGCCTATGCAACACGTACCCTTCCTTTGTCCATGTGAGTATATATCTTTCACATACGTGTATCCCAGTGTTACACGAGGACGCGTCCCCCCTTAAAACTAGACGTCCCAGACGTCTTGGGGACGTCGGGATGGGGGTAATGTCCCCCACATGTTTCCGAAAGGGCGGGAAATAAGGGGTGCGTCCCTGAATATCAGGGGATGTTTCGGGGATGTACCCCTTTTTTGGGGACATCGGGGACATCAGGACGTCCTTGGGATGTTTTGGGGACTTATGGGATTTTTTTTCTTAATTTTTAAAATTAATTTGTGTGATGTTTTCTTTTAAAATGTTTACCAGTTAACCATAACCCGAGTCCCGACTGTATTGTATTACAAAGACATTAAGAATTAAGAGTGCTATATGAATATAGAAATTTTCGAGCTCAAATGCACATGGTGGACTGTCACAACATACTATGGACTAACCAGCAACATATCGATGATGAAAAGTTATATGGACATATAACATTATTATAGCTACATGTATGCTGCATGAGTTTTTAAGATGTATGATTAAGCGTGGACTGTACGTCACATGGTAGTAAATAAAGAACATGCTATTCATAAAATTTCTAGAATTTATCTATATATTTTTAAAAATTGTAATGTTTATATAAAACTTTAAGAACATTCCCCTACTGTCCCAAAATCGAGAGATTCATTTTTTGCCGTCTCAGAAACTCCGAATCCCCGCATTCCACCGTTATAAAAACTAAGGTAACATTAATGTATCTTGAGTGTTGAGTCAAGTGATGAAATTGTTTATTTTACATTTTTATCACTTTATCTAATTGAATGGTCAAGTATCTATATTTGTGTACTATAGTTGGAATCCATTTTATTCACTAACACTATTAGCTATATAACTTGTAATTCCTAGTTGAATGGTACAAGTCATCTATTAATTAACTTGTAGTGTTACTTTAGAAGGTCAATTTGCTTAATAAGTTTGTTAGAAGTGACAATTCATCAAGTCTACACAAGTAATGAGTAAGATCAATTACTTTCTAAGATAGTCTAAATGTGAGTCATCATCAAAAGTTGTGAAAATAAAAAAAAATTGCCCCACTTTCATCTTCTGATTGACGTCATCGGTGGACATTTAACGACCGAATCAAAAACAAAAGTAGGACATATCCATAACTATTAACGTCAAACTCAGATTTAATTGAGTAACTATAGTAGCGTCACCTCTAGGATGAATGCAACATTACTTGGACGACAATCAACTTCCTCACTATCTTTTCGAACTCACAGTGATGTACTGTGGCATGTGTTATTGTGTGCTTTCAGTTGTGTGTTTACTTTCCGCTGTAATGATGGTAGATATTAGGCTCAAAGGTGAATACTTGTTCCAATTGTAATGATCCTCTGACTCGACATTCCGATATGATCCCTTGGCTGTAAGATAATTTATGAGAGTTCGATAAAAGCGCTTCAACGGTCATGATATTGAGGGTTGTTGGTAAACCACCTATAAAACCATCTCATAGGTTGTGGTTGTTAGTAAACCACTTAGGGAAACCATCTTGTTTCATGGTGTTCGACCACTTCTTGGCATCTCGAAGAGTCTCCACTTGGTAAAAAATCCTTACCTTCAAGGTGTTAGTCTTTTAAGTGCTCACTTTTGGTGAAGAGGTTATAGGGATATATGGATATGACTAATTAGAATGCCCTGCAGACGGTGATTGTGGAAGGGATCAAGTGGACTGTTTAGGGAAGTCTTCCAGTTCTAACCATCGTTGGGCAAGCAGTCATGCACCATAAGCTCAACATTTGTCCTGTTCCTATCTTCAAATTGCGGGTCATTAGGGCCCGAGAAATCCTAGAGAAGTATGGTGGTCTTAAGATTGTCATAGCAGACCTTGTGAATCATAATATGTTGTGCAAAGTGGGGGAGATTTGGACCTAAATTCATAGGACAACTAAGTGGATCAAGAAGAATGTGTCGAGGGCTAGCAGTCGTTAAGCTGGCGTGCAAAGAAGCTTGGGTGGCTTACAATGACATAAATCTAATGGAATTTGCTTGTATCCCTAAAATTCTACCATGGTCTAGCCAAAGCTTACCTGAGTGACTCGGAGCTTCATCAAGCTGGGCGTAAAATTTCGACCATGTGTCATGTTGATGTATGTACCAATGTTAGCTCCTCGAATACTAAGCTGAGTAAATATCTCCATTTTTGGTCATGCAAAAAGGATTGGGCTATTGGATAGAGCCTTAGGATGTGTGTGCCCATTGTAGTGGGGATGTCGGCGGGGACTCTATCTTACATCACTTTGTGAAGTGCCAACATGTCAGGCTGCAAGAGACAATATCGCAGGCTAGTTTTCAAAACGTACTGCAGGAGCTTTGTTGCCTTGCCCTGTAGAATGCCAGTGAGAAAGGAATGCTCTCGATAGCTCCATCGTCAATCGTAGTTGTTTAGGCAATTGCTCAAAATCTGGATGGGAACTTTAAGCTCATGTGCTTGTGGCAAACTTCTAGGCTGTGGCATCATCACTCTGTCACATGATTTGCCTATGATGGGATGGAAATTTGGAAAACCCCTCGCGGATACTGTATGATACGTCTCAGATACGTATCCGCCTTGGATACGATCCGGATACGGCCCGGATCCGCGCCGGGTACATCCAGGATACGCGGCGGATACTTCTGTGCGTATCCGCCGCATAAATTGGAGTACCCGGCGCGGATCCGGGCCGTATCCGCCCTCACAAACGTTTTTTAAAAGTTCTATTTCAGTGGTTGAAAAATATTTGACCATTTCTACTCCCTACAACAGAACCCTAAACTTTTGAAAATTTGAATAAAATATTACACCCTCTACCCCACAAAAAGTTATAAAAAGTCACCCATCCCTCTCATTTGAAATCACACAAACAATTTTGAATGTCTTTTTGCAAGTGAATGAGCAAAGAGCCAAAGAAGAGTTGTGACATGCCCTTCTCTGGACGGCAAAGATTGGAAGGAGGTTTTGCAGAAGGGCTGTGACAGGTGGCAAAGATTTGAACGCTGAACAGCGACTGCTTCTATTGTTTGGAGTCCATCATTGCAAGGAGGACAACTTTGAAGGAGATTAAGCCATTGTTGATACTTGAGAGGAATAGCTAGTTTTAAAATTTTCGAGCACAAATAGCATCATGGTGGACTGTCTACACTACACTCTACTATGAAAACCAGCATTTTACATATTATCAATATTTTTAAGTTCATCCTTTCGACATATAACATTACGGTTATTTAGCTATTTATGTATGCTGCATGAGTTTTTAAATATGGATAATTTGGGCACATCCTAAATCTGTGTATGCACTCACCTCGCGCCTTTATGGCGATCTTGATGATCATAAATAGATGAGGACTGGCATAGTTCAGGGGTATTTAATTTATTAATTGGTAAAAAATCATTTATCTATTTTAAATGCATTGTTCAATGTTAATGTATTTATAATTTTATATAGCTTCCTAAATCTGTGTAATAGCTCTCACCTCGCGCCTTTATGGCGATCTTGGTGATCAAAAACAGATTAGGATGACATAACTAATTAGTAATTTATTTATGTTAAGCCAAATTGTCTTTTAATTTTTTAAACATCCGTAAACCTGTGTATGCTCTCACCTCGTTCCTTTATGGAGATCTTAGTGATCAAAAACAGATTAGGATGGCATCCGCATGAGTAATTTATTTATGTCAAGTGCAAAATGTTTTTAATTGTTTAAACATCCTAACTCTGTGTATGCTCTCTCACCTTGCGCCGTTATGGTGATCTTGGTGATTAAAAACAGATTAGTATGGCATAACTAAGTTTATTATGTTAAGGCAAAATGTCTATAGTTTTTTAAACATCCTAACTCTGTGTATGCTCTCACCTAGCGCCATTATGCTATATAACTTGGTAATTCAAAAACAGATTAGGATGGCATCAAGTTCTGCTTCGGGTGGAGTGCAAGGCCGAGCTGAAAACACATCAGTTCCTGTGAGACATGATCCTAATTCCCCTCTTTGGAGACATGTGAACAGTGGTAGACAACATTGCTGGTGGTGGGTGTCGGGTATGGATATGTCATGGTTGTCAAACTCAGTACAAATCCTCATATAGTCGAGTGAAAATCCATTTGACTGGTGTTGGAGGTGTGGGGATAAAGAGGTGCCCAAAAATATCAAATGAAAAAATGGCAGAGTACCTAAGAGAGCAAGAGGAGGCTGATAAACAAGTTGAAAGAAATAGAACTAGAACAATTCCTTCGCAAAGAAGGCCTTCATCACTACCACCCACACCTAGACCTACTTCTCATCCTTTCATTCAAACTCAAAGTGAACCATTTGATGAAGAGAGTCTAGAGAGCTCACGAAAAAGGCCAAAAGGAGCATTGGAGAAAGCATTTAATATTGAAAAGAGGGAGGTTGCCACATGATGAGGTTGTTGCTTGATGCATTTATGCATGTGGGCTGCCCTTTAATGTATTGAGATCTCCATATTGGCATCAAATGGTGAAGGGTATCAATGAAGCTCCACAAGGGTACAAATCCCCAGGTTACAAAAAAGTTCGAACCACACTCTTGGGAAAGGAAGTGGAACACATTCACAAGACTTTGCAGCCAATCAGAGACTCATGGAAGGAAACAGGGGTTTCCATCATTTCAGATGGATGGAAAGATGCTAAAAATAGACCCCTCATAAATGTTGTTGCAGTATGCCCTAAAGGGGCAATGTTCCTTAAAGCCATTGACTGTGAAGGGCAAGTCAAGGATGCACAATTTATTGCTAACATTTTAATAGAGGCAATTGAGTCGGTGGGCCCCCATAATGTTGTCCAAGTCATCACGGACAATGCTAAAAATTGTAAAGCAGCAGGAATGATCATAGAGGGTAGATATGAGCACATTTTTTGGACCCCTTGTGCTGTCTACTCCCTTAACTTGATGCTCCAAAAGATTGGGAAAATCCCATGGATTGAGCAAATTTATTCTGAGGCAAATGACATTCAAATGTTTATCACAAACCATCATATGTCACAAGCCATGTTTAGGAAATTCTCAAGGTTAGAGTTGCTGAAGGTTGCAGAAACTAGATTTGCGTCTCACACGCTTGTTTTGAGACGGCTTATGAAGGTGAGAGAGGCTTTAACTAGTATGGTGATCAGCAGTGTTTGGTCAGTGTGGAGGCAGTCAAATACAGAGAAAGCTACAAGGGTAAAATCATGGGTCCTTGATGAGGATTGGTGGGCCAAGGTTGAGTACTTGTTGAGTTTTATAGAACCCATTCTCTCCATGATCCGATATGTAGATACTGATGAAGCATGCTTGGGAGAGATATATGATGGCATAGATTCCATGCTTGAGCGTATCAAAGATATAATACAAAAGAAAGGTCTAGATCCAGAAGAGACCTTCTACAGTGAGGTCAAGACTGTGGTCATGAAGAGGTGGAATAAAATGACCACCCCATTACATCTCCTTGCTTATGCACTGACCCCAAAGTACTATAGCGCTGATGTACTTGGGCTACCAAACAGGCAAGCACCATTTTCTGACTCCGAAGTTGGAAATGGAACCAGGGCAGCATTCAGAAGAATTTTTCCTGATCCATCTATAGCCAGTGTGGTCAGAAGTGAAATGGGCATGTTTACTGGTTCAGAAGGCGTCATGGGATCGATTGAGGCTCTTTTTGACAAGAGTAGCTTGACTCCAACCACATGGTGGCGTGTACATGGCCATGATGCCAAGTACTTACGTCCTGTTGCTATAAAAGTTCTTTCACAGGTATAACATTTATAAATTTTAAAATTTAGAATCATTTCAAATATTTTAAATTTTATTAGGTTAGAACTTAGGATACTGACTTGTCTTTGAATTTCAATTTTCTTTGTTGTAATAGGTGGCTAGTAATTCTTCCGCAGAGCGGAATTGGAGTACTTATAGCTTTATTCACTCAGCTAAAAGAAACAAGTTGGCATCTAAAAAAAGCTGAGGATTTGGTATATGTGCACTCCAATTTGCGCCTCTTGTCACACAAGTCTGAGGAGTATGCTAAAGGGCCTCACAAACTTTGGGATCTTATTCCAGAGACCCACAAACTTGGATGCCTCCGCAGCCACGCTTGCCCAACTTTCATTATTTGATGGCGAAGATGACGCTCTAGGGAGTTCGCAAGGAGCGGAGAGTGGAGTTAATGAGAGTGGAGCTAGCGCAAGTGGCACACGTGAACTTGATTTTGAGGAAAATCTAGATGATATATTCTAGATTTGTTTGTAATCCTATATCATATGTATGGCAGCCACATGAACAATGAAATCATAAATGTAAAATCTGAAGTATATTGTTTGTTTTGAAAATTTGAACATGGATCTAGTTACTAGTATATTTTTCAAATTTCAAGTTTTGTTCGTATTCATGTTAAGTTTTAACATGATATTCGTATATCATATGTATGGCAGCCACATGATCAATGAAAATGCAAAGTCTTAAGTATATTGAATGTTTTGAACATTGATTCAAGTTTTGTATTACTATTTCAGTTTTTTATGGACTAAAAAATGAGTAAAATGAGTAGATGTACATAAAAATATATATATATATATATATATATATATATATATATATATATATATATTTAATATATATGTACGGACGTATCCAAGACGTATCGTATCCAAGGGTTTTTTTAAATTGACGTATCCGCGTATCGTACCCGTATCCAAACGGATTGATCCGTATCCTGGCACTAGCAAAAAGCCTTGTAGGGTACGCCGATGGGGGGTAAGTGTCGCATTAGCCTGGGCAATACCTAACCACTATTGAGTTGATACACAATCGTGTAGGGCAAAGCCTTGCTTGTTAGGTGCGCTGCTGGAAGCTACTTGGCCCTCGAAACAAGGGAGCGTATCGTTCCATATGTTTTTCAGGGAAAGACTCTAACCTTAAATGGCGGGGTCGGTAAAACTATGTTGCTCGGTAAGGAGCTTCAGAGACCAAGTTGTTTACTATCAAACTTGAAACTGGAGTTGATTCCTGAAGTAGCTAGCCTGAACCTCTTCCAGTTTAGGAAAACTAGGAAAACTGGAAAAACTTGTTTGGTTGTTGGTAAACCACCATCTTTGAGGTTGTTGGCTGTTTTGAGAAAACCATCTAGATCATGAGCAAGCATCAAGGTAGCACGTTGCAGTACAAAGTGACATTTTCTCCCATGTTCACACTAAGGGGGGGAATGTTAGGAAATTAGTGTTCTCATGATAAAATAGATTGTAATTTGCCGTATGGTAAAATAGTTGGTAAATATTATTGTTATGTAACAATAATATATATTAGGAGTTTGGCATAATATTGTTATAATAGTTTTGTACGTGAGTATGGTGTTATTCACCCAACTCACCAATATAGGAGATAGCGAGATTTTTATGGGAGTAGTGGAAGCAACCTCCTTGAATATAGGAACTGTCTCTCCTATATAACTATGTATTGTGATATGAATTATAATTAATGAAGTTCATTATTGTTTTCCTGTGCAACTTTGTCCAAATTGCCTCAGGGTTGGGATCCATTAGATCATAATTGCAATTCTTTACAGCACAAAAACAATAGTTTGCGCACCCACCTAATTCATTTCATGGTGCACATAAGGAGTCCTCTTCAAAATAGTGGTGTTACACAGGGATGTATCCCCTAGATTTTGGTGATGTCTCGTTTCGGGGACTTAAAGGGGATGTGCCCAATTTTTTAAAAATCTTTCAAAAAATTTCTGATGTTTTTACTATTAAAAACTTGTTATTTTTACCAAGAGCATTCAATTATAATCTTTAAAGTACCTAAAATACATTAAATACAGTTTAAATCCCTAAATGTCATTGAAAAAAGTTTAAAATATTGAAATATTAATTTTTATGTATTATTTTAATAGTGTTCCCCTTGCCGTCCCCAAAATTTAGGATTTTTTTTGCATCACGGAAACCCCATCCCTCTGTACCCCCGTCCCCAAGACTTAGGCAATTATGCTTCAAAATGACCTAAATCATATGATTGCTAGAACGATGCCCATTCTAATAGAAACTAAGAGGGTATGATTTTTTTTTAGGTATGCCATTTTTTTTTAAATGGTGCATTTGACCTTAAATCTGAATCATTTGTAATATCTTGCTCTCCTTATATATTATTAAATATTTTCTTGCTTGTGAAGGATGACTGGGTGAATGTCAATCAAAGAAATGGAAGAATATAAAGAGAAATTACTTTATTGTGTTATTCAATAAAATGCTAGATTGCTAGGATATGGGTACGCGTTCGGTACGCTGAAACGGCAAATTTTTTAAAAACCCCAGGTACGATATGCTGCGGGTACGTTTGTACAATATATATATATATATATATATATATATATATATATATAAAGAAAACAAGCTTATAGTCTCAACAACCTATAAAATATTAGAAGCCAACAACAAGCTTATTATGAATTAGAAGCCATCTAAAGCAAGATTTCTTTGACTGAATACACGAAGACCATAAAACATTAAATCTATGAGTCCATCTACGAAAGGGCTCACAAACATTCCACTTATTGTTAAGGCACAGGGAAAGGTTTGGGGAGAAGGCAATCTTTTCATAGAGTTGTTTAGAGGTAGCCCTCTTGGAGAGGGGGCCCTTTGAGCCACCTCACAGTATCCCAAAAGTCATTCTCATCCTCCATAATTAGTCCAGTAGAGGGAGCTGCGAAAGCATTTCTGAGCATTGTATACATTCTGAACTGAAATTGAGGAAGCTTATATAAAGCTTTAAGGTCTGTCCATTCCATCCACTTCCCAAATCTGTACATGTCATGAAATATTTTAATTCCTTTCTCAAACCTAAGGAGGGCAGAGCAGCCGCTTGTCAAGGCAAGGATCTTGTCATCATATTTCAGATTCCATCAAACTGATTTGTAGGCTTGGCACCTAGTGTCAAAGGAAGAGAAGATAGGCTGCCCAACCACCAAGTGCTTCACTTGCTCCCATGCCTTCCAAATTGACTGAAGAATAAAGGACCCATAAGGAATAACAAGAAAGCCCCCAAATAATAAGTCAACCAAATGAAGTCCTTTTCATCTCTCTTGACCCTTGGGAGCCTATTGGCAATATTGAATCTCACATGGACTTTCCAAGGTTCAATTCCAGTCAAAGCCCTCAAGTGTTTTTTTTTTTTGCACTTGATAAAAAAACCACGTGGGTACGCCCTGGGTACGTACCCACAGGCCCTGGGTACGGTTTTCTGTACCTAGAACATACCCAGGGCCTGTGGGTACGTGCCCAGAGAGTACCAGTACCAGCTTCTGTACCTGGTACATTTCAGGCCTGGTACGGGCCAGTACTGGACTTATCAGTGCAGTCTAGGTGAAATGTAGTGCCATTTTTTAAGGGGAAAACTTGCAAAGTAAATTATTTCAGTAGGTTTGACCTCAACTACTTCATCAGGGAAGTTGGCCTAGTCATATTCCAATAAATTTTATTCATCTGAGAGCATGTTTAGAAATTTCTGTTTGTGGGTTTGACTCATTCTACTTCATAAAGGAATTCTGCATAGCCATATTTTCCATATTGTTGTTTATCTGATAGCAGGTTTTTGAAAAACATTTAACATCTCTTCAAATATGTTTAGAAAACTTTTCTTCTTTTCAGATTTCATGAAATCATTACATCCCATTACAAAATCTGCACGTACTTTTACACACATTTTTGTAAGCATTCAGGCTATATTTATCTGCCTTATGTAATCCTCGCACACCCATTAAACTAATCAACATGGTAGGTTTTGCAAGGATAATTCCAATAAATCAGATGACAGCAATAAATTTTTTACCCTTAGAAATCTTAAATTCTATTTTTTTTGTATGTTTTTACAGTGTATCTAAAGGAGTGCGGGACTTGCCAGGAAATCTTCAGTCAGCTACCAGCACTATGCCTTCAGGAAAATCCATTATGTATTTTGGACTACTTTTGGCAACGGGCATCTTCTTCATTTTTATTGCTTTTACGATGTTTCTACCAATTATGGTTGTAATGCCACAGAAGTTTGCAATATGCTTCACACTTGGTTGCATATTTATTATAGGGTCCTTTTTCGCTTTAAAAGGTCCTATAAATCAGTTTGCTCACATGACATCGAAAGAGGTAATTTATCCTAACCTTTTTGTCTGTTGATTCATGGAAGTTAATCAGTTTACAAGTATTTCGTTTGTGAAAAGTTCTGCAAACTGGCATTAAGCTTATTTCAATAGAGATCACTTAACAATGATGTTATCATTGTCCCCAAAGTCTGTTGTTGACACAAAACGACGTGCTATCTTACAGAGACTTCCATTCACTCTGGGGTTCATTGGGAGTATGGCAGCTACCATTTATGTCTCAATGGTCCTCCACAGCTATATAATGTCTGTACTTTTTTCTGGCATACAGGTTTGTGTCTAGAGAATATTCACCTTATTGAACTCTATTTGGAAATTGTGTCTTTGAACTGAGCAATATTTAACTCGACTTTTCTATTCTCTTCTTCCAGGTGTTGGCCTTGTCGTACTATGTTATTTCCTATTTCCCAGGGGGGTCTACTGGCATGAGATTTCTTTCATCTACACTTATGTCTACGGTATCAAAGTGTTTTGGACGGTGAAATGACAATTGCAGAACTTCCTACCTGCAATGTTAGATTCATGTGGTGTATGGCATGAGCATTACTTCTCCAATTTATGTGTAACTTTCTTCAAATCAGATGCTTTCCCTTGTCATGTGTTGTCTACGAAGTATAACTCACAGATTGGCCTCATATTTCTGTGTTGCTTCTTAGTGATGTGGAAATCTACTCCCGATGGGGTACTTGTAGATGCACACCGTACGAAAATGGCTAGTGTTGTTTATACTAATTTTTTTTGTATGAGCTCTCTGTCCAATGCTGGCATTCTCGAAAGTGAGAATGGAGGTTGAAGCTGCTAGATCCAAAACTGAAATTGCAAAGGGAACTTTCTCAGGTTCCTGTTACTATTGAATCTTTACAAGGTCTGCAGGGAATAACTTATTTTCAGTGTTGAGACGATGGATTTCTGTGTTCTATTAATGGCTTCCTGTTCTCCCATGTTCATATTTTTTACAACTTCTGAACTCACTATCAATCCTTGGTAAAATTAGTCTCAAGTTGCCTATGTTTCTAGACCCCGATTATGGTTTCAACTGAACCATGTGAGCAAATCTGGCGTCTTATAAACTGAAATCCGTTTCTTCTTCAAATTCTTATCAACTTATGTTTGGCCTATTCAGTTAATATTAATTTTGAGGAATGTAATGACATTGAAATCCTCTGTAAAATTGTAAGGGATAACATACCAATTATTTTAGTAATACATCTATTTGTACTGTCAACATAGTTTGGCAATTACTTGACAAGAATGAAATACTAATGGCAGGGTCTCTTATTTTCACAGGTTTTATTGTTTCTGTGGCTGCTTATTTAGTGGGGAATTCGATGGAATAGTGTCTTTTAACAGGAGATTAATTGTGAAATTCGATTAGGAATTTTTTTGTTCAAATTGAATGTTTTGACTTTTGACCTTTTTGAATCAATGTATTTTACAAATCAAACTTATTATGAATGTTCATGTGTGATTGGCTGTTTTTTTTGTTTTTATTGGTGAAGTGAGGATTGATGGGATCCTCACTCAATGGAACACAAATAGGGGCACACTAACCCTGGGCATGGAATTTGTGCGGCTGGCCGATGATGTAATATTTTTCCTTGTTTTTGTCCAACTATATTGATCCGGCCAATGTTGTTGGCTAAAACTAAATAGTAAAAGTTGATTTTAGGGATCTATACACCTACTTATAGGATTCAATTTTTCATTTCCAGACAAACAACTTTTCCTTTGCTTGCTCTCACAAAGTCCCGTAGAGAAGATAAACAGGAATAGTGCTAAGGATTTCTTTGAAGGAAAAGAAGTTTCAATAAAGGTCTAGGAGATTAAAAAATAGGAGCTACTATGGTGAGGTATATATGTCGAGTCTTCTGAGTCCCCAACTGTGATCTACTTTAAATTTCTTCTATCCATCTTGATGCCACCTGCAATCATCTTTCACAAAGTGCTCGAGGCCAATGGGACATTAATCTGCTAAAGTCAATTCAATGTATGTACCCCTTTACGGTACCCCCTTCTATATTGTGCATGGTCAGATTATAAATGTTGTATGTTCCATTTCCTTTATGTTTAGCACATATTTGTTACTGTTGACTTTATTGCCATCTCTACTTTGTTACGATCCTTGCCTTTACCACTGTCCTTTCTATTGCATTAACTCTTGGAGCTAGCCCAATTGTTTCCAAAGGGATTTGAACCTGAGACATCATTGTGCTAACGATCTGTCTTTACAGCTTAATCAAACCTGTTGGACTCTGATTGGCTGATAATTATATGAACTTTTCCTAATTCAGGTTCTGAACTTTGGTAAAAGATATGTAGAAATATGAGCAGATGATGATTTGTGCTAAATAAAAGTACAAATATAATTATAGTTTATTTTCAACATACAAATGAAAATCCAGCTGACATGCAGTAGGGTACACGAGTAATCCTACCAAGCACAAGATTGAAGGCTAGGTTGCCATGCATTGCAACTGGGTCTTTCTTTTAGTGGCTGAACACTCTTAACTGCAAAGTTAGACTGTTTTTCAAATTGAGTCAAACCATCTCAAAGAGGCTTCCCCATATTTCAATTTCTTCAGTCTCTCTCATTTCTTCATTCACCATGGGTTTTGTTTCTTGTTAGATATAAAAGTTCATTTGAAATGAGCATCTCTGGTTGCATAATTTTCTTTCCAGTTTTCTTGTTTCTTTTAGTTTCTCATTCTATTGGCATATTTTGTGTAGTTTAATTTTCAAGTTCAAATACAACAAAGCCCAAGATGTGGACAAGATTGAATGCTAAAAGTTTCAAGTATCTAGTGATCATGATGTTTACATTGCTGGCTTTTTAATCGTGTCTACTTTTTACTAACCTGCCGCTTACAAATTTGATATAGTGTGTACCAACTATAAAAGTATACTATAGTGCGTCTCAATTATAAAAGCATAATTTAATGAGCTAGGAACTATGGTACTACCATAAGTGGACACACATTAGAGCTAAGCTCTAACAATACATAGTTCTAAATGATGTAGTCCAAGAAGCCCTACACATTTTTACTTCTGCTACCATCATTGAGGAGGTGGAATCCAACAAACATATATTAATTAACAATATACCAAGACATCATATTGACCTTTCCAAACTTGGCGGTTTCCATGGTTATGACATTATGAGAACATTCTTGGCTGGGACTATTCAAAGATGTTCAATCAATGTGCACAACACTATAGATGTAAAACAAGCTTGTCTACTCCCAACAACACTCTTTGGGTTCAATATTAACGAGTTAAAAGTATTTGTTTTAGAGACTTGGGCTCCACAATAGTTTATGCTTACATTACAATTACAATTGTTATATTCATATATATGAACATCACTACTCGATACACTTTATATTCCATGAGCTGAATGATATGGAGACTTGATCATTTTATTTGTGTTTTGTGTATTTGAACACATTGATGCTAAAATATATTTTTTGAGAATGAAAATTTAATGCAAATAATCTGAAAAAGCTTATTCCCAGTTTATTGTTTTTGTTGATTACATCATTCCATTGTCTCTTAGTAACAAAAGCTTTGATGACAAATGGAAACAATATATTTGTTGTGACTATGGATATTAGTTTATCCCTTGAAAATAAATGAGTTGTCTCCAATCTACCCTACAAAATCAGTAGTCGTTCATAATTTAGACATGTTTCGAAGTTGTTTTTTGTAGGGTTTCATTTGCTTTATTATTTTCTTGAGGTGTGAAATAGTTCCAAATACTTGGCAAGCTTGGAACAAAAGCTTTCAGCTTTACTTCCGAAACATAGGCGAAAAATGTTGCAAGACCACCTATACTAAATGGTCATGAAATCTTTGGGTCCAAGCTTGTGGCAAACAAATTGTGGTACAAAATAGGGGGTTCTAGTTTATATGTTATTAAAGCAAATTTGAGCTAATAGAATTGTCCCAATGTGCATTAATTTTCTCAAATAATTTGGGCACGTCTATTGTTCATGTCAATTAAATTTCTTGGTTATTATTCTCAAAGAGTATAATATGATTGGCTTATTTTTAGGTTGTAGCAAATATCCTTTCCTTGCATGTCATTCTTCAATTTGGCTTGCTAGACAAGGGCATGGTTTTAAGTGGTATGCCAAGGCCATCTTGCATCTCAAACATCTCAACCTTGATATTTAAGAGAAATCTAGTCAATGCCCCAGATGTCTACAATGAGACTTACAAGGCACACTTGAGTGTGCATGGATTGATCTAAAACAACATCTTGCACATAAACTCTACTTTTATGGTGAATTCATTGTTAACTCTAGGTATATTTGAAGGAATAGTCCATGTGTATAAAGAATGGTGTTTGAATGTTGTCTTTAACCATAAAGTCCTAAAGTGCATGACATTTATTTTTTTATACGTATGATTCTAATTGTTTGTGTTTTGTTGTTTTAGCGATGCAATTAGTTTTTCAATAAATAAAAAGCATTAAGTTCTTTTCCCCAATTGAATAGTCTCCTATTGGTTGTATTTTGTTGCTTTAGAGGCTAAGAGTTCTTTAGCGAAATTAAGCATTAGGCTCGTTCCCTTAGTTGAACAATTCTCCTTTGCAAGGCCTTTATTGTAGGAAAATATACAAAATCTTAAATATTTCACTACATATTTGTGTGCATGATGAGTTCAACATAGAATTTGTTAACCATGATGGTTTATAGTAGGACGAGCTTGGAGTTGTTCAAACACTTGAGTCCCACTAGAAAAAAGTACATTCAACGAAAGCTTTAAAATGGCGTAAGCAACTATCCTTCATTTAAATTGGCTTTTATGAAATATGCTAACGTTTTCATAGTAATTTCTTATTTATGTAGAATTTTGTCTAAAATGGCTTGCATTTTCCAAAGGCTATAAATATGGCACAACAAATTGGACGTGGATGTTGAAGGGGTGACTGACAAATTAATTGTCAAGTGATTATGTTCCAAAGCAGGGTTTGAAAGTTGAAAACCATCTAAGCCACCATTCTTGTTCTCTATTCAAAACAAAAATAAATTAAACACTCTCAAACACTCCTAAGATGATTTTCAATCAAGAACGAAGTATACAATTTGTTCATGGGTGCATAGAGGTTGCAGATATTTGAGGTGATTTGAACATCTTCAAGACAAATGCAACTAAAGCATGTTCATGCAAAACATGCTAGGATTAGGGACCAATTTTTTCATTGACAACACCACCATATGCAAAATGATGGTTACTACATTTATGACATGGTGGTTGTGTTTGTGTTATGGCGGTTTTAAGTGAAACGAAAATGAGTAGTAGTTATTGATGGCGTCTCTTAGAGTTATTTGGATTTTGGTAGATTAGGTGCACATTCCATGTCAAATAGTTAATTAATTCCACAAGCATACAACAAGACAATATATATATTTATTGGTGTCAAATGGACACCTAAATAACAATCATTTGATATAATAATATATCAATGCTAAAGATTGTTTGGCTGAATAGGTGGAAGACATTGGCTTCATACACACCTATCAGTAATTCGGTTATAGTTATACTTGTAAGGTGCACATTACAACATGCAAAATACATATCACAAGGTACACAATCCAAAGGGACCATCCAAGATGGGTTTTACACACACCCTGTAGACACCCATAATTACGCCCAAGCAATTTAAATACTTAAATTGCATTAATTATCATCTTTCTCGCAAATCGACGACATATCTTCAAAAGCACTCATTTTCCCTCATATCATCATTAATTAATTACACTAAGCTAATTAATTAAGTTGTCTATCCAACAAATACCCTAATTAACGACCTTCCGTTAATAAATCACCCCTTCTACCTAGACTAATTAATTAGTTTTCCCTTCCATTTAACCAATAAATCAATATTTAATTGATTTAATCCCTTTCTAATAGTAAGGTTACACCTACCTATAAGCTTACACCTACCTATTAATTAATCACATTTGATTAATTAAAATACCCCCCAACTCCCATGACTTGCTAAACATGTATCGAACCCTTCTAAAGTAAGGTTACCTTTAATAAAGCAACCTTATCCATTCCTAATCATGTTTTACCTTTATCCCACATTCATAAGAATGTGTTGAGTCCTTTATCATTTGGACTATATAAAGAGCCCTCCACCTACCTTTTTACTTACACCTAAACTCCTTAGAGAGCAAATGCAAAGCATATAGCAAAGAGACTAAGAGCTTGCACCTTGTTTTCTTGAGAGTTCATCATCTTAAAGAGTTAAGCCTCTTTCTTAAAGTGCTTAGGTCATATGGGAGGTGTCAAAAGGGTCTTGTAGCCCAACTTTGATTAGCCCCCATTCCTAGGTTCTTGGAACATTAAGGACAACTGTTTTTTATAGCCATGGTACCTACCTAGGTTCCTTCATTTATATGTTGTTAGAGAATAGAGGATATTTAGGTGCTTAACATAGTTGATTTCATAGTTTTTGTATTGATAATTGTTAGCATCTAACCCTTGATTAATTCTTATCACGATGGTGTTTATAATGTTGTTTAATTCTTGTTAATTAAGACTATTTAGGTGTTAGTCTTTGTTTACATTAGCATTAGTTTAAAAACAACACTTGCACACACATCCCCCTAAACAAACCTTGGAGGGTCAAAAGGTGGTGGCATTAAGCTAAACTTCTAGAAGAAGTGGAGGACTTAACATTGTCCATAATTACATTTATTGAAGGCCCAAGAAACTATCACAAGTAGAGGAATTTTTGCCACAAAGGGGCATGCAATTTGAAGAAGCAATTGAACTCATGGAAACAATATGCACACAATGTTGTAACCAATGCTTCTCTATGCTCTACTATCTACAAAGAATGTCTCACACACATTCAAACTCTTCATCAAATATTAAACGTCAAATCACATCAACATACAAAATTAAATATGGTCATTATCACTAAGAAACCCTTAATATGGTCTGCAAATCCCCTCTAAAAAGAAATCTCATGAAAAATTTACTCAAATATTGACGATGAAGAAACTTCCTATGATCCTGAACATCAGCCACTCCAAGCCACCAATCATGTGCACAAGCTCCAAACACTACACAACCCACATTTTGATTCTAAAGAACTACAAATAATTTATTTTTTTCCATACATATAATATTGTCGAAGACCCTAGTACTGAGGCAATAAACACGCCTAAAAATGATCACAGGACTGAA
>CM034153.1:675479143-675491021 GCA_019776745.2 Taxus chinensis | reverse complement strand
TTTTCCATCTTCATAGGTCGAACAAGGGTCACAGATAGCCCCTGAAGCGCAGGAGTTATCAATCTCTACTTTCTCCTTCACTGCTTGAGGGACAATCTTAGGGTGAGGTGGCTTCTATGTGGGAATCTACCCTACTGAATAGGTGCATGTTGTGCAACTAGTCAATCCTATGGAATACCTTCTCCTGCGCCATGGAAAATCCAGAAATCAAAATAATTTGAGATCTCGTTGATGGATAAACTCGACAATAGAGTTTGTTCCTCAGAAAGTATAGTGGCCACCTCGTTGTATTACAAGGTGCGAAAATCAAACAACCATCCACCATCAGTCCTAAAAATTATTTCTAATCAAATATTATTGCACCAATGTGATGGGAAATTCAAAATTACATGTCAACGGAAAAATAAGATTAGGGGGGGTCGTGAAGAAGGTGCATATGAGTGGCTTTGAAATTTCTTTTTTTCCTTTACATCCACATATGACAATTGTTGGAATATAAACCCTACAAAACACTCTCTATAGGTTTTCCAACGATCAATTTCCCCGTTACCGTGTCCAATTTGGAACAAGTAATGCCTCCAATGTGTTTGGCAAGAGAGGCGCAGTGGGGGTTTGTAGATTGTGCATCCCTCATTGTTTTGATTAATTCCTCAATTTCAATTTTATTTTCAACTATTTGGGCTGCTAAATCTTCTTGACTACCTGAGGGATGTTGAGCAATTGTGGGAGTGTCGGGAGGGATGTCAAGAATAACAAGGTTTGGTTGTGGGTTGATTCCCTTGACCTCTAACTGTAACAATTAAAAATATGTACTCAATTCAAAATTTAATCTATAATTATCATATTTCAATAAAATTTTGAGAAAAGAAATGTGCTTACCTCTTCTCCATGGTGCCAATCATTGATTCAGATCTTTTCAGCGATCCAGAAATGATCCTTTGAGCTTGAGATCTAACTGAATGGAAAAACATGAGGGCACGAACAAGCTCTGAAACTCACGTTTGAGGGAGGAAAAATGATAGATACTCAGGCCTTTTTTTTTGTTTATAGTCAACATAACGTGTATGTGTTATGTAATGTGTATGCGTTATATAATGCGCACACGCTATGCTTTGGTGATTCCCAAGCCAAACAAACTAAAACGTGAGCGTGTTTTAAATTTTTTTGACATTCTTGTCCACTTTTTGGCCCCCCCAATTTCGTGCACTTACCCGACCAAGAAGCGAAAAAGACCCAAAAGAGTAAGAATACTATAAAGGACAAGAGCACCCAAGAGGGATAAACACACCTTGGTGATTCTGTCCTAGATGGGTGCTAATGTCCAAGGCCATCAAAAGGTAAATCAATCAAGTGCCAGTAAAAATGTAAGATGTGAAAAGCCAAAAGGATGTTTAGTCAAGCTCAAAAATAGTAGAGTGCAAGAGATAAAGCAACAAAAATGCCAAAAGGAGATCTCAACCACTAGTTTTCTTGCTTAGGAATCATGTATACATTAGTATAATTTAGGACCTAGAAATGTACCCAAGTGCATACATTTTGTGTCTAAATTTTCCCCCACTTTATGTTGTTGGGTGATTAATTTATAACATAAAGTAGATAGAAGATGTGTACCTTGTAAGCCAGAGAGGAATGTAGCTGATAGTGTGTTGAGTGGACAAGTAGCCATGTGAAGCGTGACAAATAGGAAAAGGAGGTGGACCCTAGTGGTGAATCGTATGCGTAGTAGCATGCTATTGGAGCTTGTGCTTATTGATGTGATTTTCTTCTTATTAATTGTAAGGAAGAACCTAGAAAAGAAAAGCAAGAGAGCATTCAAAGTCCCGTATATGAAAAATTACATTAATGTATGTATACGTAAGTAAAAAGTGTGTAAAAAGTAGTAGTTAAGGAAAGAGTGCACTTGATGTATGAGAGAGTATATGATATAAAGTTGTCCTGTTTTTCTTTTAGATATTGTCGGATAGGGTTAGGAGTGATCAATTTCTAACCAATAAAGTGTCGAGCCACATATTTGAGCATCTTTCCACCAAGGATGAGGTTTTTGGGCAATCTCATGCCAAGGAGGAATTTTTTGGGTGATATCACACCAAGGATTATTTTTTGGGAAATCTCATGCTAAGAGAAGAGTGTTAGGGAGAGAGATATGTTTTTCTCTCCTTCCATGACACTTCTCAAATGATAAGTGTTACTATATTTTGACATGTCCTGATTTATAACCAAATTGTAACCGAGATATAACTGAATTGTAGCCAAATGACTAAATTATTTTGCTGAAGAAAAGTGCCTGGTATTGTAGATACATACTGTAACTTGCTGGAAACTATACTAAACTGATAAATTGTCTGATTTTACCCCTGTGACACAAACACCCAGGTGGGACACAAGCACACACCATTCCTATCTAATTTTTGGCGCTAGTGTTTGTTGTGTGTTTTTAGTCCAAGTCTAATTTTAGGCCAATCTGTAACTCTATGATTTGGCAATTCTGTATTATGTTATTCTATTCTAGAGTTTTGTGCTTCTAGAAGACTTATGTGTCCACCCAATAGTTTCCCCCCTCATTTGGGGTGCATGAGATGGATGTAGGAGGAGGAGGACCAAACAAGTGGACCTGAAATAGATGTGCATATTGTAGATTGGATACCTACAGGGGGTAGGGGATGTGCATGATAGAAAAAAGGCACATGCAAACAATATAAGATAGAAGCAAGTGTTAGTGTAATAAAGATAGTATGCAATATAATACAATGTAAAAAGTAACTATAAAGACAAGAGATACCGTAAAAAGCGTGTTGCATACATGGGACATCACTCACAATGTAACAAGAAAATCAGGTCCAAAATGGCCATAAAAAAATAAATATCAAGCAATACATAAGGCATAGGCCGCAAACAGTCGCAAATAATAACAAATAAGAGGTAACATATAACCATGGTTGTATAGAATCCTGCAATGCAAATGTTACACATGAAGCACATGTTAGCATGTTAGAAAGATAAATAGTATGTTAAAGCATGCATATATAAACAAAAAGTAAAGTGATAGTAACAAGAAGTAGTAAATATTGTAACAATAGGACTTGTGATTGTGGAGTAGGAGAGTAATAAAGGTAGATTCCCTGAGGAGCCTCTGCGGGATTGGTAAAGAGAAGTGTCGAGCATCATGCATCATGTAAGAATATGTAAAGGTCCTACATTCAACTCAAGATACCATGTGAACTCATATAAAATACAATGACATACTAAGAATCTAGCTAGCATAGGAAATAAAGTGCAAAATGTAAATAGTGTAAGCTAACAAGAGTAAATAAAACCAAGTTGTGTAAATGTTATGTGAAAGTGATGGTGCCTTGTGATATGCAAGATGTGTAGATGAGAGGGGACATGTTTCCCCCCCAATAGCTGTGTGTGACATGAGGTTCATTTAGGAATTGTGCCCTCAACAGTCAAGTATGAACCGTAGAACAAGAGTGCATCATCTGGTAGCAAACAAGAAAAGGCATTTATGTGTTATATCATTTAAGTTACATTACATTAAGTGGGTTCTTGAGTGGTTTTCCAAGAGGAGTATAAAGATGATAGACTTCACACCTTAGCTTAGAAGTATTGACATAAGGCCCAAGCCAATTAGGCTAAAATTTCCCTTTTACTTGAGCATCGACATTAGTGTTTTGTTGGTTATCTTTAAGAACAAAATTGTCAATATGGAATTTTTGTGAGCGTAATTTATTATTATAAGCTTGTGCGATGTGTTCCTGATATACACTAATATGTTACAAATATTATACATGGCGAGAGTCAAACATTTCTCGCTCATGTAATTAATTTTCATGATATTCATTATCCTTCATAATTCCTTTGAGTGACACACATAATGAAGGTATTTCAAGTTCTAGGGGGATGATATCCTCAGTGTCGTAGATAAGTGAAAAAGGTGTAGCATTTGTGGGAGTGTAGATGCTCATGTAGTAAGCCCAAAGAGCGTGTAAAATTTGAGTATGCCAATCAATTCCGCTAATAAAGTTTTTACATAATATCTTGGTAATTATCTTATTAGTTGCTTTCAATTGACCATTTCCTTGTGGATAATAAGGGTTAGAAAAGGTTTTCTTGATTTTGAAATTTTCACTAAGCCTTTTGACATCCTTGTTTGTGAAAGAAGAACCATTATCAGTGAAAATGGCCGAGGGAATGTCGAAGCATGTGATGATGTGGCTAGTAATAAATTGACAAATGTTAGCATTGGTAGTGATTTACAATGTCGTAACTTTGAAAAAACACTTTTTTCATATTTAGGCGTATGTAGTATTGTCGTAATCATTCAAAAAGTGTGTGGAGATCTCAAGCATGGGTGGCACAAAGTCGAGACTTGACAAGTATGTCATCAACGTAATGCTCAATAATTTTGTGTATATAGTCGTGAAAGATCTGTGTCATAACAATAAGTAGCCTCGACAATATAGTAAAAGGTTCCCCATGGTGTCGTGAATAATGTCTTTTCTTGATCATCAGGGTTGATTTTAATTTGATTATAGCCAACAAATCCATCCATGAATGAAATAATGTCATCTCTAGTAGATCTGACTATGACATCAATGTGTGGTAATGGGAAGCTATCTTTTGGGAAAGCCTTATTAAGATCACAAAAAATAGTGTAGGAATAAACTTTGCCATATAGTTCCATAACAGGAACTATATTGGATACCCATTTGGGGTAGTCGATGACACAGATGAAGTCGACATCCAAAATTCATTGTATTTCTTCTTTGACTAATAATGCGACCTTAGGATGCATTTTTTAGATTTTTTGTTCCACCGGTTTGGTGCCAGGGTTGAGGATTATATTGTGCATGGAAATAGAAGAATCTATACTGGGCATATCACCATAACCCCATGCAAAAATATCTAAAAAATCATAAAGCACTTATTTGATATTTTCATTATTTAGCTAATAAAACAATACAGATGTTTTCATTAGTGTTAAGGTTGTACTAAATATTTTCCTCATTTAATAGGGTGGATTGGTCTTCTATGTATGGATTGGTAGGAATAGTGTCAGGAGTATCGATATTGCTGCTAGGAGGATACAGATTCGCCAAAGTAAGCTTTAGCATTTAGAACAGATGGGAAATGCTTTTTGTTATGGAAAGGGGGGAAATGGTTGCAAGTTCCCATGTATTCTAATGGAGCATCATTATTAAGGAGTGTATCTAATTCAGGCCAAGTAGGAGAAGTGAGATCACTACAAATCTTAGAGTATAGTAGAGGAAGATTATGAGTATGTGAAGTAGTGTAAACCTCAGGAGAAGATGTGATGGGAATAAAAGGAGTAGGCAGAGGAAGATATCCTATACCGAGTTTGGTGGATTGTGTGGGAATAGAAATAGAATCTGTGACACCCTGTCCATATTTTCCTAATATGGTGCTAGTGAAACCATAATGAAGCATATATTGATACCTAGGACCATACTTTGTAAAATTAGGAAGAGATGTGACAGAAGAAGTGGCTTCAAGAGAATGATCAATAGTGTTGCAAAATTAAAATGGGGGAGGTATCTACTAAGGCCTCATAGACCACACCATGGTATAGGAATTTAAGATGTGCATGAAGGGTTAAAGGGATTGCATGCATGATGTGGATCCAAGGCCATCCGAGAAGAATATTATAATTAATATTATTAGGCATCACATGGTATGGGATGGGAAAAGTGCATGGCCCAATGGTAATGGGATGTGTGATTGTACTTAAGACCCTTTTAGGAATATTATCAAAGCCGCGGATACAAATATATGGAGTTAAGGAGGCTTCAGAAAGGCCAATTTTCTAAAGGAATGATAGATTACAAATTTTAAGACAAGATCCATTATCAAATAAATCTTGGTTAACCCCTATACTATGGATGTGAACTTGAACATAAAGGGGTAGATCATTATCTAAAATATATTGAGAAGAAATTTTAGCAGATGTAAAGGTAATATGCTCTTTGTTAAAAGATAATGTTGTAGTGAATCTATGATAACTATATTCAAGAGAAGTGTGAGGATGAATTGAAGTGTTAGTAAAAAAAACATTTTATTTTTTGTTCACATTTTGGATTGACCTACAAAAAAGTGGGGAGAGAGACACTCATGTTGGTGAAAATGGAAGGATCTAAGGGTATCTAGGGTGATAAGAAAAATGGAGGTAATATACAAGACTAAGATCTATTGTTCAAATAAGGGTGTGGGTTCACAAAATGATTTAATCTAATTCGAATTAAACCTTATTTCAAAGTAACTTACTATAATAAGTGATATTCAGATGGTTAAGTACAATAATATGTAAGAACTAAGCATTCAAGGATGTAAAACCCTAAGTAAATGAGATAGGGATGATGATTTAGCTGATTTTATGTAATCTGAGAGTGATCATGATTGTGTATATGTTAGAACATGATGGAAAAAATGTCGCAAAGGATCAATGAGGTTTCAAAACCCCAGGAATGTACATGATATAAGTTCCCATAGAAGGGAAGGAGTGACCTAGGTACTAGTGATTGATATGGGCACCTGTGTTTGCCAAAATGCTTAGGTTATGATCTCTTCTTGTTCATAAGACATTTTGTTGTTAGTTTCTCTTTATCACTTTGGATTTGATATTAGATCACTGATCACACCTGTAACCTACAAAAATGAATGAATACATGTACAAACCCATAAACCACATCAAATCTAATAAAAATACGAAGAATAAGGAGTTGGAATGACCCCAACAATCAACCTAATATTGAACTTACGACTGAGCATTGCACTACATCTCAAAATCCATATAGTTCTCTGTGTGTGTGTATTTGTGTCTCGTACCCTAGGTCAACATTGTGTAAGTTGCACGATGATAGCAGGCTAGATCTAGATTGTCCCAAATATGTAAAATGTGTGTGATGTAATAGAATGAACTCCCCTCCTATGCAATGTATGCAGACTAATGCAACCCTTGATCCATGTATGCATGTGCGAGATATGTACTTTATAGTGCTCTTGTGCCTTTATGAAAGCTTAGGTGGTGATGAGTAATGCTTATGATCCTTGGTCCTTTTATTTTATAGAAGTAACTAAGTATATACGATTCCTTTGTTTTAATTTCATAATTCACAACTGAAAATCTGACCTGAAGTATTAAAAGATGACTAAGAAGTGAAAGGGACCCAAAAGAGTAAGAAGAATAAAGAGAGGGGACAAGAAGCACCTAGGAGGGTGTTATAAGCTAATTTGACTTTGCAAAATTTTACAACGTGAGAAAATTTCAAAAAAAAAATAAAGGTCCTTTCTTGTGATTACACCCTTTGTCACAATCATTTTATTCTCCCGAACGTTTGGCCTTCATTGCATCCATTTCGGGTAAGAAACTTCTCTCGCCAGTCGCAAACGTGTTTAAAATAATTAATTAATATATTACTTTAATTTAATAAATTCAATTGTATTAAATTTGGGGTTTTAATGATAAATATTAATTTAATCTTCATGTAAATGATTGAAACATTGGAAGAAGTTTTTCTCACTTCCGCTTGCCATTGGCAATTAAAATTCCATCTCCAATAGTAGGGAATGAACAAGTGGCTCTCCGCTCCTATTTTTTTTTTACCTTTCATGGACAAGTTTCCATTTTCCCGCTTGTTGAAAATCTCTTGTGATTGTCAACTCAACTGGATGTTAAAGGAAAAATATCTCCCATTTCCCATATGGGAAAGGAATGGGATTGTCAACCGCTTTGCCATGTCACGGGAAAGATGGTTAAGTTCTTCCAATATATTCCCCGGAAATTAATGTCCACTGCCCTCGAAAGAAAATAGAAATTTGTTATTCACGGAAAGAAGAGAAATGTTATGATGAAAGCTTCTTAGCTCTCATACAACTGTCCTATGTGAAAAACTTTATGGCAAAAGAAAGTGCGAAGTAATGAAGAAGCTTGAGGCTCTTTATTTCCAACTTTATTATTTCCTGTGTAGAAACGTTTTCAAGAGAGATTTTCCGAGGATCATAGCACATTCCACAGATATGATTCTCCAAGCGTTCTAAATAGCCATAAAGAAGAAGATTCATTACGCACTAATCTAAGACCAATAGGCAGTTGAAAGAGGTTCAATGCTTTTACTTAGTCAATTGTCCGTGGGGGTTTAAGAGCCAAAGAGAAAGACACATACTGTTAAATAAAAACAAGATCATGCAATCCAAGGAAGATTTCTCATACCAAAAATAAAGATCCACGACATTGGGGAGAGCAAAAAGCCAAAACAATTTCTTCATAGAGAATCAAGCCAAAATTCCAACACAGCTAGAGGAGGGAGAGCCCCCGCACATGTAGCATTAGACCACACATTGGTCAACAACAAGTCAAAAAAGAAGGAAACTCGCGCCTTTTATAGAAAGGTGTCAAACACATTCAGAGTTAGGCAGCCAATATCTACCCTTGCGGTGGGTACTGACCGACAATGTGTGAAATGCAAAAAAAAAATACCATGCAGTTGTATAAGCAATGTAAATAAAGTAGCTTACAACAGGTTTGAGAGAACAAACAAAGCTCAACAAACCAGCTACCATGCATTCAATTCCAACACATCCACGAGGGGTCAAAAGGCCATGTGAGCAAGAAAGCCATAGGCTCATGCATTTAACGGAAGTCAAAACCACTGTCATCTGAATTGAGGATTTCATATCACCCGCAAAGGCAAACATTCACAATTCAAAGAAAAAAATTAAAAACTAAAAACCATATGCAAGATAAAAGGAACAAGATAAGAAAACAGTCTCACCACATTTACTAGGTAATCAAGTGCGACCATGAGTGGAGGATGGTAAAAATAACTAATAGATGTCTAAACCAGGCCACACATTACTAAAGGAGGCAGTACCAACGATACCTATAACATTTTATGCACAAAGGTGAAGGGAAGACACAATAGTTCACGCCAAGAGAGAAAATAACTATACGATAGGACTATCCGACAAACAAAAGCCAAACAATTGCACGAGAGGAGGATGTGCATGAAAGAGAAAATCATGTGTAAACAATTTGGACAAAAATATAAAACAAGAATAGATCGCACAAAAAAAATTAAATTAATGAAGAAAAAACAATAGATGCAGGAACAAAAAAGGCTGTTCGGGTTCAGAGGACTCTGTTCAAAGTAGTCAACTTGGAAGCCTTGATATCTCGAAAGTAGGGTGATTCTCGTGGAAACCAATCATTATTGTGCCCGCAATTTCACTTGTAGGTGTTTCTATGCTCATTTGTAAATGCATTACACTCATTTGATATTTTTTCACGATCCCAAATAAAAGCAGGGGGGGGAAGGGTGGTTGAGGATCTTTTGCATCCCCCCTTGTCTTTCCTGTTTGTTAATCCCACTCAGCGCGGTCGCTTCTTACCTTCGCTCGCCTTCCCTGATTCGGTACCCTGGTCCCCCTCCCCCCTTCGCCTCTTATTCTTCCCTTTTGCCTCTCCTGCCGCGCATTAGTTTCAGTTTTGTCCGAAGGCCTATTTTAGAGAATCCGTATTTCACGGATGAGGTGATTGATCGAGAGGAAAGGTCGAGATTTGCATTGAATTCTCCCAATTTCATGTACTCCTTTTCTAAGTACTAATATTGCCAACATCTCATTTGATATTTCACAGAGCCAAATAAAAACGCAGTTTGTTTTGAGTTTCTCTACGTGTGCAGGTTCAAATTGTCAAAGTGGACTCACTTGGAGAGTGATAGTTTGAAACTTGGGGGAGGTTGTCAAATAAAAGGATGAGTTATTGGATTCTCCAACATTGTGTGCTCCTTGCAAAGTTGTTGTAGATTCCCCAAGGTGATGTTTGGTATTTTTCCCAGGGCTACAACCAAACGGAATTTTCACAGTTCTACGGTCTACATTTACTTAATAGTTTAGAAGAGGTCATCTTTGATCTTTAAATTTCATTGAAGAATTGATTTGGAAAAAAATATCTGATCCACAATTGTCCCACACCCCACCCTAGAGACCCGATTCCCGGCCACATCCAATGAGAGGTTCTGAGAAACAAGATTTCACGCAGACATTTTTCCCCAGGGCAGTTTCCCCCGCACGACGCCCACAGTTTGCCACCCACCAGCCTCCGACGATCCCAGACAAGGACAGGACACTGAAACGTGACCGCCCACCGCAATCACACTATGTTACAAGTCATGTCCTCTTCAAACAAAACGGGCTAGACAAACCACCACACCCATGTATGGGTCCAGGGAATTTAACCACAGACTGCTTATACCCCACCTCCACAGCCTCAAAGTATCTGGAAACATCACCAATACCAATCTTGGAAACGTCGACGTAAGACGATTCCGCAGATCGCGCCGCCATAACCGCCAGATGACTCCAAAATTTTCCCAGCATTCGTTTGAAGCGGTTGTCTCTCATGTGCGAAAACCTTCCCACTATCCGTATAGAGGTACTGAATCAGTCTTCACTTGTGCGGAGACTACGACACCTATACAACTGGTTGATTTCAACTCCAACGGACTTGAAGCAAAGCGACCTCGGACTTGTGAGCTTCCAGTTGTCTCGCGGTGTAGGCACTTCTTGATTGCACTAATGGGTCACCTCTGACTTCTCATTATGTGGTATAGGTTGTAGTTATAGCAGTAGCAGAGGTATCTTTGGGGTAACCTCCATTGTCTTGCCACAGATTGAAGACAATGAGCCGTAGCCGCCAACCGCGTGTTACCTCAGTTGTATTCACTTTGATCGTCCAATTCCCCCACCCACCCCCCAATGTGCGGTGGCAGATGTTTTCCGATGCCGTGTCTTTATCTCCGATACATTCGCAAGATTTAGTACCCAAAACCAAGACCAATGACAAGTGTAGTTGTTAGATCATCAAGCAGGCCATATCATTCAAGTGTTGTCACTTTTTTGTCAAATCTCAGTTAGCACACATGGAGGCGCGATACTAATCTATCAATCTTAAAAGTTAGAGTTTGTTCTAGAATTGGATATTTGTGAGCGGACAGAATGGGCAACACTTCAGGACGGTGACAAGATCAGACATAACTCCAGGAAGTGAATTTGCATCTCGACTCTTGGAAGATCTTCTCAATGGAGAAATATCTGAGCAAGCCAATGTGAGCGTATGACTATGATCTTGCGACAATGAAGAATTGACCATGGAAAGGTATTCATTGAGCATATAGAGAATGTGAATGGAAACGGAATGAAGACAAAATTACTCACACCAGAACTGCACTCAAATGGCTAGGATGGATGAACTAATCAAACTTCAAAGCGCAATTCTCTTGTCATCTAGGAGGATTGCGGAGCCATGGTCAATGAGTTCATTCCCCGTACAAATGGGATAAGCGGACTATTGGCCCGACCCAATGGATTAATGCACTAATTTATATGTGTCTTGATCTAGGAGGTGGTGGTTGCGACGTAGGAGGTCTATGTGTTTTGTGTCTAAGTCATTTAAGGGGGTCCACATGTATCCCACTTCATTATGTATAATTTATTGAGGTCAGTTAAGTTATAAAGTTGTAATATTTTATAAGTCAGAAAGTTATTATTATTTTAATAAAGTCACTCACTTATTAAATACTGTTAAATAATCACATGACCTAATTGTGCCTAAAAGTAACCCTAACTACTTTTCAACCAAATTTGGTTTAAAGTGAGTTAGGGCGCTGTCATTTGTAAGGGTGAATAAGACACGAGAGGAGAAAGAACCAATACTTTGTGTGCAAAGCTTTGTTTTAGGAAAGAAACTTTGGGTTCTTTGTGAATACACCATTTTCGGAGTTAATGAAATATGAATTGTGTCCCATTCATATATCTTGTGCTTTTGTTCTTATGTTCATTAGATGTTAGTGTTAATTATGTG